>MU183809.1:149579-174103 GCA_016904865.1 Pissodes strobi
GAGCATGTTTTATGCTATCTGGCAATGGAAAGAACTAGACAAACTCTCCAGCCCCAGACAGCTATTCGATTACATGAAAGGGATTAAGCCTCTGGCCTAGTGGAATCTACAGATGTGAGCCACAACAGACCAAGGGTTGCCCAAATACACATACAATTACAAAATACAATAGTTAGTAAAGTTACAGTTCTATAGTTGATGTTATATCATCTTCATTTTTATTGCCAATCAAAAATATTTTGGCTTCATGAAGCACTTTATCTAAAGTACTTAATATACTCAACCCGCACGTACTGATAGTTTTATATCAGACTTGTCCGAACACAATGTTTTTTTAATGAACAAATTTCCCACAAACACTTCAAGTCTTCTGACCTGACAGAAACACAGACATTTGCACACTTGGGTACCCTTCAACTGGTTCATTTAAATAGAAAAAGGACAAGTTTCCTTTTCCTTTCAACTATCCATCCTCGAGTTCATTAATCTTGATATCAGCTTCATGTAGCGCAGTAAAAGATATTGCTTCATTTCGTTGTAAGTAGTTGCTCTATCCAAACTTTCAGCAATAGCCGAGGCAATAGCCCCTTTCCATTTCTCAACATTCAATCTGATCTTTCTGCGTTTAGTGTGGACATTCTCTTCATCAACTTTACTTAAATATGAAGGACTTCTAGGTAGCTTACATGGAATCTCCCACAAGAAACCGTTTCGAAATATAATTATAATATCTACACGTTATAAAATAAATGAAAAAACTGACTGAAAAATATTAATGTAAACAAATAAATCGACCATCAATTTGGTTGTCGTATAGGTGGCCGTGCCCCGACCCGTGTTCCGTTTATCGATCCATCTGTGTTTTATTGTGTCGTGTGATTCGTATCGTATCTTGTGCACATTAAATTGTAATTTCAATTTAAAACTGTTTTTAGACATTTTTAGAGTGTTTGTGCTTTGAAAATAAACAGCAAATAAGCATATCCGCTTTAAAAAATAACCTCTGCAAGCGGCAATAATTTAAATCCAATAAACTACCGCCAATCAGGGGGATAACTTTATTGGCTGTTACATATATTTTCAACTAATCACAGAGCGTTTCTAACGATTGCGCAGTATGAACTTACTGAATGACAAAGACCGACTTATGCGAGTTTTAAATAGCTCCGTCTTTTAGTTGTGGCTTCAATTTTTGGTTTGGATTAGCGATATATTAGTTTATATATATATATGTTTATTGCCAAGATTTCAATCAAGTTTTCAGGTTTGGGACATGCGTAATGGCGAAAGAAGAATAGCTGATATTGTTACGCAACCCACAAAAGGGATAAAAACCGGGAATATTTTACCAAGATTCTAAAGTTTTAATGTTTTATTTTCACCAAATTTATAGAGACTAAAATTAAGAGCTAAATTAAGGAAAAGAAACTATCCTAAAAATTTCGAAATAAATCGATCATCGATCATATTCTATGTTCTCACATAAAAAATCATTTAATTAGGTATACAGTTGTTAACAGAAAATCATTTATGGCTTTTAAATATATTTTTATTAAGTTTGTACCTTTTTAATAAAAAAAACACATTATTTAGTAGATAATTAATTTTTTAAATACCTAATCTTATTATTGGCATAAACCTGAATCAGCAATAAATATTTTCTTAAAAAAAAAGTTGGTGGGTACCTATAGTATCGACAATAATTATTAAATCATAGGATTCATAGGTACCTATAAGCAGTCAATTAAATGAAACAACTTGGAAAGATTTGTATTTTCTTTATTATAAATGATTTATAAAGGCATAGTTATTGATCAATGCGATACATCATTTTCATTGCCAATGTGTCTGCCCGTTCAGACGATGGCTTTACTAACAGTAACTTTTTTTTGTTAAATTTTTTTTTGTTGAAAAAAGGCCTCTTTGTGGTATAATGTTTTTATTAGCAGGGGGATTTCTGCTCTGTGAAGCAATAACAGCTGGTGCTTCACAGAGCTTATGGTTTTTCATGGCTTCAAGAGTAGGCACCATTGGGTCAATAAACCTCTTTGTTGCCTTTAGTTCCTCAAATGTATTTATCTTTTCGTTTAACTCACTAAATCTTACATTCAAATATTTTTTTTTCTTCTTCAAAATTCTTGTGTTCTTGTCTTTGGGAACTAACAGTAGGTACTTACAAGGAGTGATGATTCATTTTCAGTGTCGATAATTAAATCTTCTAAAAAATTACAAAAATATAAAACATTAAAGTATACCTATTATTTAAATCTAAAGAAACAAAAACCATTCTCTAATATTTACACTAGGTATAAAAGCAAATTAAATGTCAAATGTAAAATGACAAAGTTGTTACTGGACTTCAAGTAAGAATGGACAATACGTGCCAAAAAATACCTAATAAGTAGTTAAATTATGCACAATTCGCCTTATTTCAATCTAAACAAACAAAAACCACTCTCTAATATTTACACTATAAAAAGCAAATTAAATATTAAATGTCAAGAAACAAATGACAAAATTGTTACTGGACTTCAAGTCTAATAACTAGTTAAATTATGCACCATTCACCATTCTTATGTATACCAATCACCACACCATAAACAATCTACAAATTATGATAACCCAAACCAAAAAATATATAGTAGTTACCTTAATTAAAATACATAATTTTTCTGCACTTTCCCCTCAACTTTTCCTGTTAAAGAATAAAATGAAAATTTGTTGTACGTAGGCAGGTAAGTATTATTATTTCAAAAATATAACTATTTTCCACTATGCTTACCTCGTAGTGGTGCTTCTATTTGTGTTGATATATTATTTTGTGGTTGTTGTTTCAAGTATCTGCAAACCAGATGAATGTGTTTACACATTATTCCATATAATGCTTGAATCCATGCAGGTACAGGTATACTGATGCAAACAGCTGGAGCATTCATCACAAGTTAATTTGCATGAACAGTCTAATTTACAAATTTTCAATCATATAGATTTCTTTAGACGAATAAGAAGATACCATCCATCCTACTTCAGTTAACATTACTTTGCTTAAGTCTAGGGGTTCACTATTTTTGTGTCTGTCCGCAGTTCTGTTAATTTTGTAGGGCCTTTTCCTTTATGAATAACTATCAAACGTTCAAATACTTTATGTCTAACGAATTTTGATTATAGCACTTATTACCTTATCTAACCTTTTCACAAATCTTCCATTTAAGTGTATGGGTTTGTTTGTACGCTCAATATGCATATTTGTGTTAAGTCCGGAATTTATTCTGAAGCAATAAGCCCATTGTGCTACTTTTGGGAGATAATATTGCTGAAAGTAATTTGCAAATTCCAAAGTATCTAAATCCTTTTTACAATCTATCATAAATTCGTTTACCAATTTAGTAAAAGCATTCACATCCCTTTCGTGCAACAAAACTCGTAGCATCTGATAAACTTGAATCTAAAAAAAAATAATATATTTAACTTTTTCCAATTTAAAGCGCAAACCTATTTACTTTATTTTCTTTGCCGTTTACTTTTTCTATGTTTTTCCTCCAAGCCCTGTCAATGTGCCATGTGCAATATAACCTAAAACAATATAATATAGGTTTAACATAATAGGTATTCAATACTATATTACTATGTTTAGACTCTATCGGCCTTTCTCATTTTTCTCTTATAATACCCACATCAATTATATCTAATCTTATGTTTACATTTTAATTCTCTCTTATAATTAATTCTCAGAAAATAAATAAAACTTAATCACAAATATTGATGATTGACCTAAAGAGTGGCACTAAAATTGACAACGAGTCAAAGGGTAAAAATTACTAGATGCAAACTATCTAGTTTTTCAGCATAAAGCAAATTTTTAATAAATAATTAATTGAAATTTCAGGTGTAACAGAAAAGTGGAGGCCACTCACTCAAACCCTAGCTGAAACGCTTCACGAATTACAAAGCGGTCGAACAGAGGTATTCAATCCGAGAAACCTTTTGCAAAAATTGACGTGTCGGATGCCGCAATTCGGCGGTGGAGACCAGCACGATTCTCACGAACTCTTGCGGCATTTATTGGAAGCAGTTCGAGAGGAGGACCAGAAGAGATTCAAAGTGGTTATTTTAGAGAAGCTAGGTAACCATGATATAATTGTTATACAAATTTTATTCACTCTGCAGTATTTATTTATTTTTAATTAATTCAAAGTACATGTTGTTAGCATGAATTTTAATCATTTTATGATGCATTGAATAAAACTTTACCATCATTGAGTAGAAGCCGTACATTTACAAGAAATACAATATTTTGTTGACAAGAAATTGTGGACTTATGATTAACCAATTGCTTTCTAAATGAACCAAATTTGCTAAGTAGTTACTGAGGTACCGACTTGGTTCCATCTGAACTAATATACGCTCTTATTGATTTTAAACTGTCCTTTTTTTTCAGGTTTCAACTCTAAAACTAATCCATCTACGGTAGATGAAGAGAACAAGCAAATAATTAAATTTTATGGCCAACAAGTGTCGGAAATGTTATTGGCAACGGAACAGGTGTTTAGAGGTGCACTTGTTAGCACTCTCCAGTGTCAAGTTTGTGGTCATTTGTCACATAGGGAAGAAAAATTCTTAGATTTAAGGTAAGGTGCATTTTGAAAAAAAAAATAGTGTTGTTGCAAATTTTAAAAAATAAATCACCGACAGTAGTACATTTCTATGGAAAAAATTATATAATGGGTGCCTTTATGTTAAAACCTGTAAGTGCCATCATAACTTATGAACTTATCCCCAAATTTTAGTTTACCTATTTCGGAAAAACAGGTGGCGCCGATTCTAAGGAGAAAAGCGGAGGATAGCGAAGATAACAAACCATCGAAACATCAACTGAAAAAGGAAAAAAGGGCGGAAAGGAGAAAGAACAGAAAACTTAAACCGGGTGGTAGAAATAATAATAATATACTTGTCGGCGCCAACGTAGATAGTACCGATATATCTATGGAGAATAAGTCTGATAGTGAGGAATCAGATGCTGATATTGAAGATAATGCTGAGGTTTGTCTAAATACTATGACTATTGTTTATTAGTATTTTAATTTTATGTATATGGCAAAGGCGATAATGCCGTTTCAGTTCTGGTAATTCGCCCCTTGCCGTTATATATTTTCTCCAAACTTTGTTTTATTACTCATTTTTCGACATTGTTAAACACTATAATAATAAATGAAGAGTAAAGGTTGTGTGCATGTACGAAACATATTAAATGAAACACCCTTTGTATTCCATGCAAAATTTGCATGGAATATAAACTGTGTTTCATTTATTACTATAATAATAGGTGAAGAATATGTTGAGCTGCTTTTGCAATAGTGTGTGTTGGAAGCAGACATATATTACCGAAATCAATATCAGACTTGGACTTTGGCTTTTTAATTAATAGTATAATGAAACAAATTGTTTTAATTTCCACTTATATTATCTTGAGCTTGACATATGTTTCGACACACTGTGTCTTCTTCAAAAGTTTGTTTTAAAGTGTTTATAATAATAACAACACTATACCTATTACATTGGGATACACATATCACAAAAAAGGTTATGGTCTTCAGGTGGGCCTAAGAGGGTATAAATTTTATAGTGGGGAAAACCCAAAATACAATTGTTCGTTCAGTAATATTCCGGTATGTTTGAGTTTATTAATTTCCATGATTACTAATAAGTTTAATTTTTTGTTTTTGTTTTCCAAAAGTAAGATTTTGAAATGTTGATTGAAATTATGATTTTCATTAAGTAAATGTTTGGCATAATGAGAATTATCCTTTTTTAAACTAGATTTATGTTATTTGATTCTTGTTTTAAATGTTCTCCCTTTTTGGCCTATGTACTTTTTTGTACAAGAACCACATTGTAACGGATAAACCCCGGATTGATTATGTTTATTGGTTTCAGATTTATTATTTTTAATGAGTTTGTTAAGAGAATTATTAGTACGGAAAGCTATTTTGACATCTCTTTTCAGAAGTGTTTTGGCTATTCTGATAGTTCTTTCCTGTATAAGTTAATGTTTTGTATGTATGTTTACCATTGGATTTTAATCTTGGGAATATAAAATTCTTTTTTTTTTCATTTGTTTTTTCTGTAATATTTTATCTATTAATTCTGTTTTATACCCTTTGTTAATAGCTACCTGTTTTATTAAATTAAGTTCTTTCTTGACATTTTGTTCAGATAAAGGTACGTTAACTAATCTGTGTACAAAAGTATTGTATGCTGAGAGTTTGTGTGCATATGGTTGATTAGAATTATGTGGAATAGTTGTGTCAGTTTGAGAAGGCTTATGAAATATTTTAAATTCATGTTTATTATTATTGTTGGTTATTTTCAAATCTAAATAGTTAATAGAATGATCTTGTTCAATTTCTAGTGTAATTTTTATGTTGTTGTGTAATGTGTTTATGTGCTCTAAAAATATTTTTAATTGTCTATCTGTACCTGTAAAACAAGTTAAAATGTCATCAACATATCGGTACCAATATACAAATACTTACTCAAGCCATGGTTATAGATTTTATCTTCTATATTATTCTAAAATATTTCTGCTATAATTGGACTTAAGGGGTTACCCATTATTAAACCCTCTTCACTTACATAAAACTTAACATTAAATTCAAAATAATTTTTATCCAAACAAACTGTTAAAGACTCTAAAATATCTTGTTTAATCATAATGTTAATTTTGTTTTTTGTTAGTAATTCTTCGACTAAATCTATGACTTCTACTGGAGGAATGCTTGGGAACAAGTTTTGTACATTGAAAGAGATCAATTTAGCGTTAGTTGAAATTGTTAAATCTTTGATATTATCTATAAGTTCGTAACTTTTTTAATGCTATATTTAGGTATGAATTTGCAATGATTTTTAATTATGTTAATTAATTTATTGGAGAGTTTAACTGCCGGGGCTGAGAAATAGGATACCACTGGTCTAATTGGCATATCTGTTTTATGTAACGTAATCAAAGAATATAATTTAGGGGCCTGAGGGTTCATTAAAGTTAATCGGAATTTTTCCGACTCAGTGAAAATATTTGATTCTTTGATAGTGTTTTTAATTAATTTCTGAAAGAAGTTACTAGGGTCTGTTTTGATTTCTCGGAACTTATCAGGGTTTAAGAAATTAATAGTTTTGGTGATATAATTTTGTTTTTTGATCGCTATGCTAGTTTTTCCTTTGTCTGCTCTTGTAAACACAATTTCGTTTCCTATACTTTTATTTCCGATACAGTTAGTGGTGTGATATTCATTCTTAAATTGACTTTTCTGTATTTCCTTTTTGTCTGTCTTAATTATATTAGCTGTTTCATGCTTAATCAAATTACCCTCAGTTATATTACTAGCTGCTAATTCGCATTCAATTCCCAAGTATTCTCTCGTTCGACTATTATTAATCCAGTACAGTAAAAGGGACATCTACAACACATACACCAAAGTAATCCATAGTGAATTAACACATAGACTTTCTATTATAGAGTTTGTTGAACTAGATTATAATACCCGAGATAGGATACAACAAATAGTGCGTAAAAAGTATATAAAACAGTCTAATAAATTACATCGCCTAATTAGTAAAAATAAACGGATAATAAATGTAACTAATGAGACTAATTATTCAGATCATAAATTTTTCGATAGATTTGTTAATCTTACCAACATAGAATTTTCATATAATGAAATAGAATTTAGTAATAAAGGTTTCGGATTTGATCTCCATTGTAAAGATAATAGTCGAACGAGAGAATACTTGGGAATTGAATGCGAATTAGCAGCCAGGAATATAACAGAGGGTAATTTGATTAAGCATTAAATAGCTAATATAATTAAGACAGACAAAAAGCAAATACAGAAAAACCAATTTAAGAATGAATATCACACCACTAACTGTGTCAAAAATAAAAGTATAGAAAACGAAATTGTGTTTACGAGAGCAGACAAAGGAAAAAGTATCATAGCGATCAAAAAACAAGATTATATCACCAAAAGAATTAATTTCTCAAACCCTGATAAGTTCCGAGAAATCAAAACAGGCCCTACTAACTTCTTTCCGAAATTAATTAAAAACACTATCAAAGAATTAAATATTTTCGCTGAGTCGGAAAACTTCCGATTAACTATATTGAACCCTCAGGCCCCAAAATTATATTCTTTGATTAAGTTACATAAAACAGATATGCCAATTAGACCAGTGGTATCTTATTTCTCAGCCCCGGCAGTTAAACTCTCCAATAAATTGATTAACATAATTAAAAATCATTGCAAATTCATACCTAAATATAGCACTAAAAACAGTTACGAACTTATAGACAATATCAAAGATTTAACAATTCCAAGTAACGCTAAATTAATCTCTGTACAAAACTTGTTCCCAACCACTCCTCCAGTAGAAGTCATAGATTTAGTCGAAGAATTACTAACAAAAAACAAAATTAACATCTTGACTAAACAAGATATTTTAGAGTCTTTAACAGTTTGTTTGGATCAAAATTATTTTGAATTTAATGATAAGTTTTATGTAAGTGAAGAGGGTTTAATAATGGGTAATCCCTTAAGTCCAATTTTAGCAGAAATATTTATGAATAATATAGAAGATAAAATCCATAATCATGGCTTGAGTAGGTAAGTGTTTTGCATATTGGTACCGATATGTTGATGACATTTTAACTTGTTTTACAGGTGCAGATAGACAATTAAAAATGTTTTTAGAGCACATAAACACATTACACAACAACATAACATTTACAATAGAAATTGAACAAGATCATTGTATTAACTATTTAGATTTGAAAATAACCAACAATAATAATAAACATGAATTTGAAATATTTCATAAGCCTTCTGAAACTGACATAACTATTCCACATAATTCTAATCACCCATACGTTTATCTGAACAAAATTTCAAGAAAGAACTTAATTTAATAAAACAGGTAGCAGTTAACAATGGGTATAAACCAGAATTAATAGATAACATATTACAGAAAAAACTCTAAATCTTATATTCCCCACATTAAAATCCAATGATAAACATACATCCAAAATTAACTTATACAGGAAAGATAACTACCAGAATAGCCTAAACACTTATGAAAAGAGATGTCAAAATAGCTTACGGTACTAATAATTATCTTGGCAAACTCATTAAAAGTAATAAATCTAAAACCAATAAACATAATCAATCAGGGTTTTATCAGTTACAATGTGGTGCTTGTACAAAAAAGTACATATGCCAAATAGGGAGAACATTTAAAACGAGAATCAAAGAACATAAATCTAGCTATAGTTTAAAAAAGGATAATTCTCTTTATGCCAAACATTTACTTAATGAAAATCATAATTTCAATCAAGATTTCAAAATCTTACATTTGGAAAACAAATACAGAAAATTAAACTTGTTAGAAATCATGGAAATTAATAAATTCAATCATACCGGAATATTACTGAACGAACAATTGGATTTTGGGTTTTCCCCTCTATTAATTTTATACCCTCTTAGGCCCACCTGCAGACCATAAACTTTTTTGTGAGACGTGTATCCCAATTTAATAAGTATAGTGCTGTTATTATATATTATAAACACTTTAAAGCAAACTTTGGAAGAAGACACAGTGTGTCGAAACATATGTCAAGTTCAAGTTAATACAGTATGTCTCACTAACTTGGAACCATATGGGAAACTTCTTTATTGTTGATTTTACGAAAAAAAGTTACTCTTTATAAAAAGTTCTGCTTCCTGAGAAAATAATATTAGACTATTAAAACTTGAATTAGCATATACAGAGTGGTCATAAAGTAGGAAAAATGTACAGGGTGTCCGGAAATACCGTTCGAATAATTTTAGGAGTGATTCTACATAAGAAAACATGAAATTTTTTTTATATGAACATGGGTCCGAAAATGCATATACAGGGTGTCAAACTTTTTATTAAAAAACAGTTTTTTGTTAATACCAGATTACAGATTACAAATTGGGAGAGGTGGCCTTTGAGCCTACTTGTCACCGCGACCCGACGGATCTATTGTGACTCTCTCCATATTATAGAGCTTCATCCAGTTTTGTCTTTCTGATTAGACCCACAACCTTGATAGTGGCTCCGTCGTGTAGCTATTAGCTTCTGGTTTAGGTACGCCAAGTAGTTGGGAGCGCACTCTCGATAAGCCTTCACAGTGGCATAGCACGTGAGATGCCGTCTCCTCCTCCTCCTGGCAGAACCTGCATTCGCTATTTTCTGCCAAACCTATGACGCTTAGGTGCTTTTTCAGCCGGCAGTGGCCCGTCAGCAGACCCACCATTATCCTGACAGCCTTCCTGCCGTAGCTTAGCAGGTATGTTGATAGTTTGGCAGATGGACCTATTATAAATTCCTTGGCCTGTCTTTGTCCCAACGTGTTGTTCCACCATTTTCGGGATTCTTCTGCTATCCATTTCTTTATGGCTGTTTTAGCCATTGGTTTAGCTATCCCGCAGAACGGTTCTGGTCCTATCATGTGCCTAGACGAGCCTTCTCTGGCTATTTCGTCGGCAGTTTCATTACCTTGATAGCCTTCATGCCCAGGTACCCATGAAAGTGTCACTCTATGTTGACTTCCTATGTCATTCAGAGCATTGTGGCAATCCAGTACCAATTTCGATGTTATTTTGTTGGATTGCACAGCTTTTATTGCCGCTTGGCTGTCGGAGAAGATCGCAATTATTGTTTTGTTGCAACTGTATCTTCTTTTTATTTCCTTTGCACACTGTTCTATTGCTGTTATTTCCGCTTGGAACACTGTCGCTAGTTTGCCCATGGAAATCGAAATTCTTGTTTTCGTCCTTGGTTCGTATATTCCGGCTCCTACTCCTTCCCGTGTTTTTGACCCGTCGGTGTACCAGTTCACATTTGCCCTAATTGGGGGGCCATTTTTCCAATCATTCATGTTTGGAATATGTGTCGAGTACTTTTTGACAAAGCTGTACTTGGCTATGGTGCTATCCGTGGGCAATCCCAGGATGTCATCTGCCTTGACTTCTTTGTTTAGCTTCTCTTGTTTGGTATTATGTCTACCTATAATCGGTGTTTGGCCTTGTGATAGCCTGTATGTGACGGAGCGTGCTTCGCCCTGTATGTATGTTTGGATTGGTGGTAGGTTTAGTAGGATTTCTAGAGCCGCAGTGGGCGTTGTGCTCATGGCTCCAGTGACGCACAGGCATGCTAGCCTTTGAACGCGACTTATTTGCCTTTTTGCCTCCGCCTGCATGGTTCTTGTCCACAATACTACTGAACCATACGTTATCATTGGTCTTACCACTGCTGTGTATAGCCACAGTGTCATTTTGGGATTGAGGCCCCAATTCTTTCCGCACATCCTTCTGCATCTTCCTAACGCAACCGTGGCTCTAAGAGTTGCTTTTTGGATGTGTGGTTTCTGGTCAAATATGACTCCTAGATATTTTGTTTCCTTGGAAAAAGGTATTTCTTCTCCATTTATCGCCAGTGGTTTTAGTCCTGTAAGGGCTCGCCTTCTTGTAAATGGAATGATTATCGTCTTTTTTGGATTAACTGATAGCTGTTCATCGTTACACCAGTTCTCCACTATTTTGAGAGCTTTTTGGCTCCTCTCTGAGAGAGTACTGGCAAATCTGCCTCGTACTACAATCGTTAGGTCGTCTGCATATCCTAGACAGTAAAAGCCTTCTGCAGACAGTTTTTGTAATAAGTCGTCCACTAATATGGCCCATAGTAGTGGAGATAGAACTCCCCCCTGGGGGCATCCTCTTCCCACCGCTGCCTTTGTGGTTGTTTCTCCCAGAGTGGCTGCGATTATCCTGTGCTTTAGACTAGTTTCTATCCATTTGCGCAGTGCTGTTGGAGTCCCTCTCCTTTTCAACGCGCTTATGATAGAGGCTGTTGAGGCGTGATTGAAAGCCCCTTCTATGTCCAGGAATGTGGCTACGGCAATCTCCTTGTCCTCTAAGGACCTTGAAAGAAGCCTATTTAGGTCGTCCAGGGCTAGGTCTGTCGACTTTCCTGGTTGGTAAGCCTATTGACGTTCACTTAGTGGGAACGCCTGTAGAGTATTATCCCTGATGTACCTATCTACTAGTCTTTCCAGGGTCTTGAGCATAAAAGAAGATAGGCTTATGGATCTATATGACTTTGGTGTTCGGTCCAAGATTCTGCCAACTTTCGGCAGGTATAGGACCCTTACCTGTTGCCATAGACTAGGTACAATGCCCCAGGCTAGACACCCTCTAAATATTCTGCATAGGTGTGGTAATAAGATGTCCTGACCTTTTTGCAGAAGTATGGGGTGTATTTCGTCTAGGCCTGGTGACTTAAATGGTTGAAATTGGTTGATGGCCCATCTAATTCTCGCAGGTGTTACTACCTCTTTAACTATTTCCCACTCCTGTCTACCTGGTCTTTGTGGCCTTGGCTTAGGCGGAAGGTCAGATGGGCCTGTTAATTGCATTGCATAAACAAGATACGAAAACAATTAAAGAAACAAAAATGTTGTATTTTTAGTTGCTTAATACGAAAAAAATATAAAATGTTTAAAAGAGTCAGGGGCGCACATTTATTTGTCAATAATATTCGGTATGATGCCCCCCGGGATGCCACTGGACTTTATATTTGTAATCTAATTAAGGGTAAATGAGCCCCTTATTACTACAGATAACATTGCCAAATTTCAACAAAATCAGTAAAATCATGTTTAAGGTATTAACAAAAAACTGTTTTTTATAAAAAGTTTGACACCCTGTATCTTGAAAAATATGCATTTTCGGACCCATGTTCATATAAAAAAAATTTCATATTTTCTTATGTAGAATCACTCCTAAAATTATTCGGACGATATTTCCGGACACCCTGTACATTTTCCTACTTTATGACGACTCTGTATATGCTAATTCAAGTTTTAATAGTCTAATATTATTTTCTCAGGACGCAGAACTTTTTATAAAGAGTAATTTTTTTTCCTAAAATCAACAATAAAGAAGTTTCCCATATGGTTCCAAGTTAGTGAGACATACTGTCTAAGTGGAAATAAAAACAATTTGTTTCATTATACTATTAATTATAATGAATTTCCATCAAGTAATTCAGTATTATTTGGCTTTTTAAATTAATATCACTATCGGACTTGTACTTTGGCTCTCTAAGTTAATATCACTAACATTAAATTATTCAGCGCTTACTGGCAGGTCTAATTTTGTTATTTTTTCTTTTCTCTCAGGATTCTTGCCAGACCATAATCGCCCTGCCAGCGCCTGGAGACGATTTCCGTGCCAAGGGCAGCGAGTCGGGCTACAACTCTGACAAGGTCGACAATAGCAGCCCAGATTCGAACCGAATCAATTCGCCGGGCGACACGAACGTGAACGACAGCGGCGTGCCGAGTCCAGCGGTACCGTATGGCAGTGGCATACCCGGCATGTCTCCGAATAGTCTCAACAACAGTCCGGCGTCCAGCGAGACTAATGTGGATATGGGCAGTCCCTTGTTGGAGACTAATAGTCCTGATGAAGAATATAGGTGAGTCTTATCATATTAAATCAAATCAAATAAAAAAATGCTTCATTGTCGGAAGAATTAATTTCTCATTGACAAAGCTAATTAAAGCTAAAGTTAGTCAAAACTCAAAATCAATAAACAAAAGTTGAATAATAAAACTAAATGTCAAACATAAACTAAATTTAGATATAAAAAAAGTTTAAAAGTACAGTCATCTAAGTATAAAATAAAATATATAAAAAAAAACATCAACAACTAACAATGATAAATCAGCATAAGTTAAAAAAATAAATTAAAAATAAATACATGCATATATACACATATATACATGCATACACACCCACATACATACTTATTTATACACATATATTGAATATAATATTTAAAAAGTGTCACTGAAGAATTCATCTACGCGGTAATAAGCTTTTGTCCTTAACATTTTTTTGACATTTCTGTTAAAATATTTAGCATTATTTAGAGTTTTTAACTCAGCCAGTAGATGATTGTACATTTTTATGCTCTCATACAATAAAGAGTCCTTTGTTAAAGTGCTTTTTGGAATTGGCAGTGGTAAATTATGTGCCTAACGTGTATTATAAAAGTTAATGCTAATAAAATATTTGTATTTTTAATGTGCCAGAGTAACTGTCTCCAAGATAAAAATACATGGTAGGGTTAAAATATTCTCTCTTAAGAAAAGAGGTCTACAGTGATCTCTTAACCATGCTCTACATAAATTCCTAACGGCTCTTTTCTGGAGAACAAACAGTGTTAAAGAGCTGTTTACAACAAAACCCTAAAAAGCAATTCCGTACCTTAAGTGCGATTCTATTAATGAAAAATAGGTTGATTTAGCCATCTATAACCCTAGTTCTTCTGACACTATTCTTACATCATAACATCCATTTGCCAATTTTTTATTCAGAGCCAAAATGTGATCCTTAAACTTTAACTCTGAATCAATATATACGCCTAAAACCTTTACATGGTTTTTACTTGATATGTAGCTATTATTTATATTTACATTTAAATTGTGAAAGTCAGACCTAAAAGATAAAATATTTGTTTAATTTATATTAAAATAAAGGCAATTTGAATCACATCACTCTTTTACTTTTTGAAGGTCGTCAGAGATAATACTGGACATTAAGTTCGAATCCTTCTTAACCCACAAAATAGTTGTGTCATCTGCAAAGATGGTAAAACGACCCTTTATGTTAAGAGTAGCTAGGTCATTTAAATATAACAAAAAAAGAACAGGAGAGCACAGAGCCCTGTGGTACGCCATGCCTTATTGATAACTCTTTTGACCCCTCCGAGCCTTCTGTCAGAAAAATAAGAAGATAGCCAATTGTAGGGAACTCCCCTAAAACTATAACAATAAAGTGTATAAGTATTCTGTGATTCACGCAATCAAATGCTTTTGAGAAGTCGCATAAGACTGCCGCAGCCACGCATCCCTCGTTCAAATCCAAGTACACACTCTCTAACAGATCGAATACCACATCCATAGTACCTTTGGAGCACTGAAAACGAAACCGACATCCCAGGCCAAGATATTTTGGGAAGAGAGAAAACTGATCAGTCTCTTCTTAACAATATTTTCAATAATTTTTGACATAGTTGGAAGTAAAGAAATAGGACGAAAGTCAGCCGGATTTCTACAGTCCCTTAAATAAAGGAACAACAACCGCCGTCTTTAAACTGGATGGAAATTCCCCTGAGTCAAATCATAGATTTATTGCCTTAACCAGGGCTCGAAGCGATTGATCCGATAAAACTTCAAAAATCCCAAGCGAGAGGGAATCTATTCCAGAAGAAGTTCTGTTTTTAATTCCTTAAAAATATATTGATTTCTTAAATACTGGTATGTATAAAAGAAAAACGGTCGCTAACAGATGTGCCACGCCTATAAGACATTGGATCTATTCGTGAAGGCAGAGCAGACGTTAATTTATCAACAACAGAGCAATAATAGGAGTTCAATACATTGGCATCAATATCTTCCCCACTGTTAGAATTTATTGACCTTTTTTAAGTTTTCTACGTCACTCATAAAAAAATACGAAATAATTGCTTCGTGATCTGATAGACCCGCAGGCAAGATTTCTCAAACTGTCAGTATCAATATGGTTTTTATTATCATAATTTATATTAAAATCTCCGGATACTAGTAATTTAGAACTAACATAAAATCAAACAGTGGAAAGCTTGAACTTAACCTTGAATCGCAATTATAAATTGTTGTTAATTAAAGTATAAACTGTTATGATTAACCTTCTTGACAATTCAAAACAATACTCGAATTAGAGATCAAAGTCTGCCGGTATGGGCTGCTGCACAGCTTTTTATACCAGACAAACATACTTCAATCTTTCTTCAATCGATTCGCGATCGAAGTGCGAACTACCGAAAGGGAAAAGACCCTCTGGCAGATCAAAGCTCTCACTTTAAAAAAGACCTATCAGTGCGAACTACCGAAAGGGAAAAGCCACTCTGATCAGGCACGTTTAAAAAAGTCCTATCAGTGCGAACTACCGAAAGGGAAAGCCCCTCTGATCAGGCACGCCTTAAAAGTGAATCAGTGAAAATTAATAACGCCATAAGGCAAAGTTCTGTTTAAATTAACTACAAATTAAAAAGTAAACGACGTAACCTAAAGCTTTCATCCACTAAATAATTTATACGCCCTTCTGGCAAGCTTTTTTTTTGCTATTCGCCCGTTAATGTATGTGGCAATATTACAGAGTATTCAGGAATATAGCAGAGTTCCTCCGGTCTTAGCCAATGCTCAGTAAATAGCAGAATATCAGGAGAATTAGGAGTTTCCAGGAAGACTTTTAATTCATCCATCTTATTGTGGATTGATTGAATATTCAGTAATAATATAATATAAATTGTGTGTGTATTATTGCCAACAAAGTTGGACCGCTCTATGTTACTTGATGGTGATGCATGGCTGCATATAAAAAATTATTTAAATTTTCTATAAGTTTACGACTATTACTACACACCATTTCGGCATTAACACTTACATCAGTTTGACTAAGTTTACGACTATCACTATACACTCTTTCGGCATGAGCCGTATCATCATTACAATTAGAATGAACACTCAGGAGTTAATGGTATGTGAGTAAGATTACAGAATTTATTGTTTACATTATTAAAATTATTTATAGCAGATAAAATAAGGGATGACAACCTATGTAAACCCTTATTATTTAAAAATGGACTCTGGTTTTTAAAATTTCTGGAACTAAATTTATTGGTAAGAACAAGTAACTATATTATTAGCGAAAGTTTTTATATTGTTTACCAAATTCCTTATTAAATTATTAATACTGTAGAAGTCATTGTCAGACGGAGTTGTACAAATAATTAAATTCGTATAAAAACACTTATTAGCTATTAAAGTTACCTCACTTAAAGATACCTTCTGGCTGTCTAAGCCTATTAACACAACAACATAATCCGAACAGTCAAACTCTTTTATGTAAATGTCTGCAGAACTTATTGTATTCTTAAAAGATGCTCCTGGATTGGATATAATTTGAAAAGAAGTGCTATCCTCTAATTTATTTATAAGGGGACTAAAAAGTAGCTTACCAAAATTGTCAGTCAAAATCAGAAGTTTATTTTTTGTCCATTTATTATTTTTTATTGTTTCCTGAGTAACACTATGTCCGCACACTTCCCTGTCTTCATCCATGTTTGAGCGGAACCGTGTAGGAGTGCAATTTTTTTATTTAATTATTAGTAAAGTAACATTGTGAAATCTAGGACTCTGCAGGCGGATTTTCAACACGTCAGTACGTTACTTTCCGTTCGAAACGCACCGTTCTTTGTATTGTAATTTCGAATTTTCTCCATTTTATTATTTCGCCAGAATGATTTCCCGCTAAAGAAAGACCTTTGCTTTGAACGCAAATGTCAAATTACATTTTTATTAGTTAGCCAATGAGAAAGCTATATTTGTGTAATCGGAACTCCAGGAGATACCGAGAGAATTTTGATGTGAAGTCGGTATATGGCCAGTATAAACCTATCGAAAAATGTGTTACGAATCTCCATTATACGAATGAGTCGGAAGGATACGTATCGAATGATGATTGGGAATTCCACAGCTGATACTACCTTGTTCCAGTCCATTGGAGACTGCTGCTGCTATTACACCTTTAATATGTAACATTCAAGATTGGTTCTGCGCAGTGGCGGCTGGTGTACACGTGCTGCAGAGCTGCAGAATACACCTAATTTACAGTATTTTAAAAAATACTTTTGTCTATCAAATCCCTAGATTGTTTCTATAAGGGCAACATTTTAACACATATCGGAAGTTTTACGACCTGCAAGTCTTCGCCGTAGGGCCATCTTTC
Source organism: Pissodes strobi (assembly GCA_016904865.1). Classification (NCBI taxonomy): domain Eukaryota; kingdom Metazoa; phylum Arthropoda; class Insecta; order Coleoptera; family Curculionidae; genus Pissodes; species Pissodes strobi. Next base: position 167,492 of record MU183809.1, read on the forward strand.
GACGAGCGCGGGACGGATGGGTGCACAGGAACAGTTCGGTTTTCGTGGAAAGCATGGGACTATCGTGCTGGCCGTGAAACTCCCAACTGATATATATCAAGGCTTCAATGAGAAGCAATCTACCGTGATGTTGCTCCTCGATATAGAAAAGTATTTCGACAAGGTATGGCAGAATAGACTGCTGTTCAAGCTATGTAGAGTGCGGATTTCCGCTACATTTAACAGATCTAATTGGGTCATGCAGGATCACAAGCCTCATATTGTCAAAGAGGATTTTGCCTTTAGGGCAATTTGGGGTTTCCGCCCGTGTCAAAGGGGATTTTGGGCGCTTCCCATTATGTGTCGCATATATTTGCTGGCGGCGATCCTCTTTGCTCTTTCAGGCGGCGTAACTCAGAAGGTGATATATGGAATAATGACTCGCTTACTTCGAAACAAACTGTACGTATATTGGTTCCCAGGTATCGTATAAATTGACATTGCCCTTATGTTGATAATCTCGTTCAATTATAATTTACAAAAGTAGCGTAAAACGCATGACCATTCGTTGAGGACTGACCGGACTCGACCTATTTGGTTCTCCTGAAATAACTTGAGGTTCCCTTGAAAGTATTTTTAGTTTATTTTAGTTTTTTAAGAGAGTTAATTCGTTTAGTTTATGTCGGTATGCTTAATTTAAGTTCACTTTGTACTTTTCACTGACGTAACTTTAGGGAGGTTTGAACCTGTTACCAGAAAGCGTTTGCCCTTGAGGTACTACCACAGCTTAGTACAACAATCAGCTGGAAGACTCTCGGCCGGCACCTTTGAAGTATTGGCCCGAAACAGAAAAAAATGCAAGATAGGCGAAACTCGGGCTGTCGCTCTCGCGCCGGGGAGAGAATCCAGCGCCGTATTAAGGACATTTTATTTTTGAATTCCAGTACCGTATTATCAGGTTATTGGTTAAACTCGGGTGCTAGGTGTTATGCTGATTATTAGCGATTATCGTATTCATGAAAGAAAAATAAATTAATAAACATATTGGAACAATACAAAGACACAATTTATTTAAGAAGAGTTATACAAGGTGTAATTTCACAAGTCGAAAAATAAAACAAAGATAAAATATGGTCAAACCAAAAATAAATATTAGGTAATTAAATTCAAATAAATACTAAAATACATACATTTGAACGGAATCAGTGAAAAAGACAATGATTACATGGGTATTTTAAATTTTTTTACATTTTTATTATTTATTTCTTCTTAATAGATATAGTATACCTGAGGGAGAAACGAAAATTAATTGACATCAAAACCGTTTGTGACTAAAAGTACTTACACTGTAATAATTTTATTGATTCCTCCATATGATTAATTTATTTATATTGATATTTTAAAAATTAAAGTTAATATTGTTAATATTTTTAAGAGTATAGTACATGCGAACTCTTAACTATAATTTTTTTTACGACTGCCCTGAAAATAGGCAAAAACGCACTAACAACTGCTCTTGAAAACTGGACATTTCAAACATCGCTTATTCAGGTATTGAGATTAAAGGGCTTCGTCTCCGGTTTAGAGCTTCGCCCTCAGAGATCCCATTCCCAGATCTCTAAAAAAGGGGGCCCAATATTAGGGCTTTACCCCCCAGGAGCCCCTTTTTGCAAAACTGTAGAGAATGGGACTCTCATATGAGGGGCTCCATTTTAAGGCTTAGGGCCCAATTTTAGGGCTTCGCCCCCGGGGGGCCCATTCCTAACACTGTAAAAAATGGCACTCCCGTACCATAGGCCCCATTGTAGTGTTTCCCCCCTTGGGGCCCAATTTTAGGGCTTCGCCCCAGGGGGGCTCTTTTCCAAATGTGTCAAATATGAGGCTCCCACACCGGGGGACCCATTCAAAAGCTTCGCCCCCCGAGGGCCCCATTTCAAGGCTTTGGGCCTCAAGGAGCCCCAATTTAGGGCTTCACCCCCGGATGCTCCCTTTTCCGAATATGTAAAAATGGGTCCCCCGAGGGAAGGCAAAGGCATAAGAGGAGACCGCAGCGCCAGTGAATGGCGCCTTTTTCCAAAGATATGAAAAGAATAACTCCAAAAATTGAGGGACGAAACTCTAAAAGGACGCCCCGGGTAGGGCGTTGTCACAGCCTTGGCACCCCAATACCTACTCATTAACTAGTTATACGAATTGCTGTAGAAGTGTTTGTATGGTCTTTGTAAACTCTAAATTTTAATTTAAAAACGATGCTTGATATATTATATTAAAATATTATATTATATAATATCAAAATTATTTGCAGTCGTAGAAAAAGTACAGTATGCAACGCGTGTGAAATAGTATGTTAAGATACTAGTGTTAAAAGACCATATTTTATCGCACGAGCACGAAATTAGGAAACGACCCGCTTGCGGGGAGTTTCCTAACGTGAGAGTGCGCTAAATGTCTTTTAAAACGTGTATTTTATACTATTTTTTCTATTTTGCACGTTTTTAATGAAAAACATTAATTTATTCAAGTCGAGATCAAAAGTTGGAAGGCCATCTTGTTACTTTTGACGTCTGTATTATTAGGAATCCCATTCAAAACGGTGTCGAAATTTTTGCTAGTGAGCCTTGACATTGAACAATTTTGTTAATATCATAGCAACCAGTCATCAAAAATAGTGTCGAGAAGAGCTTCTTTTCGACACTACTTTCCGTATCGAAAAGACTTCTTTATGATACCAAAATAGAAAAAATTACTTTCAACACTTGTTGCACACTATACTATTACTGCAAATATTTTGGGAAAACTCTCACTTTTTTCGTAAAGTGTGCTATGAATGGCCAAAAACATTTAACCTAAAGAGACCCGACAACTCATTCATAAAAATCCGAAATCTTGCAAAAATATCAACAAAACGATTGTCCCGCCTCCTTATATTTTTATGTATGGTGTACAAACTTTTGTCAAACTTCGTCCCCACTACTAAATGTAGTATTGCCCGCCCCCGCCTGAACGAAAGCAAGGACAGTTTCATAGACGTAGACTTTGAAAATGTGAGTCCATCATAATAATAATTTCAATAAAGTAATTGAAATGATGGTATTTATTCGAGTGCATTATTTAAAATATATTTATGTTTTATTTATAGTGTGTGGGTTAGATTGAGTTAGTTTGGGTTAGATATGGGTTCTGAAGGTTAGTGAACACAAAATAGTTATTTTGCTGTGTCACGAAATTTTTCCGTGTCCTTGCAAAACCACTGCGATGAAACCAAAGAAGTATTCACTTCAAAAATGATTTAATAGAGGTTGGTAAATGACTGCAAACATATCAGATTATCCATTAATATCACATACATAGGTTAAGTATTATAAAATATTAATTAATCACATCACAAAATGGTGCCCACTGTACTACTGTGTTTCATTTACTTTTACTTACTTGTAGAAACTCAGGTTCGAATGATAATAGCTGGAGATTTTGCATCCCTCACACCGCAAGACCATCGTTACTTTGATATAAAGTTTATAGAAAATATTTATAGGAAATCACTCACGAAATACAAAAAAGCTACACGTCGCGTCGCGTCGCACAAATTCAGGCTTTAAAACGTCCATTTGAAACCAAACAAAACTGGGCGAAGAGTGCTATTTTGCACGTTTTTTAATGAAAAACATTTATCTATTCAAGTCGCGATTAAAGTTGGACGGCCATCTTGTTACTTTTGACGTCTGTATTATTAGGAATCCCATTCAAAACGGTGTCGAAATATTTGCTAGTGAGCTTTGACATTGCACAATTTTGTTAATATCATAGCAACCAGTCATCAAAAATAATGTCGAAAAGAGCTTCTTTTCGACACAACTTTGCGTATCGAAAAGACTTCTTCATGATACCAAAATAGAAATAGTATATTGTGCAACAAGTGCTGAAAATAAGACTTTTCACACGATTGAGACAGTTTGGTGACACGAGCCGTAAGCGAGTGTCATAAAGTCTCATGAGTGTAAAAAGTCTTTTCAGTACGTGTAGCACACTATACTTTTTCTACGACTGCTACATACAGGTTGCCCCACTGGGAGTGTGGTAGAAAATTACATGTTATATGGGATTTAGCAATGGAGCCCCCGGGGGCGAAGCCCTAAAATGGGGCCCCATGTCTTAAAAGGGGGCCTCTGGTATAAGAGTTCCATTTTCTACAGTTTTGCAAAAAGGGGCTCCCGGGGGGTGAAGCCCTATAATTGGGCCGCCTTTTTTAGAGATCTGGTAATGGGACCTTTGAGGGCGAAGCTCTAAAACGGAGACGAAGCCCTTTAATCTAAATACCCGAATAAGCGTGTGACTGTGACAAGTATACTTTGCACACGCCGTGTGCAAAGTATACTTTTCACACGATGTTTGAAATGTCCAGTTTTCAAGAGCAGTTGTTAGTGCGTTTTTGTCTATTTTCAGGGCAGTCGTAGAAAAAAGTATACATACATTTGCAATGAATGGTAATTGCATAATATACTATTCAGCAGCTAATAATGAAATAAAATTTCCGAAAACTTATTTCCTGAATAATTTCAAATTTGAACACGAAATTTATGAGATACCAAAAATACGCAATTTTATCCCGATTTAAACGTTTTTGTGACACATGGGGTTTTTCTGCTCTCAATGATTAAACGAAAAATTAAATCATACCACTGCATGACAAATATCTGGTTAATGACATATTCAAAAAGTAGCTTATTAACTATTTTCTTCCATTAAATACCTATTAAAACATATTTACAGCAGTGCCTTCACTGGTTTTGAAACGTTACCAAGTTAGTATACTTATCGAATGGGGAAGAGCCGTCGGTCGTCGACCTCCAATGCTCTCAATCTATTGGTGCAGTTACTTTACTACGTGCACACTATAAATATTTTGGGGGTAAAACAAGGCGGAACCAAGGGAAGCGGCATTGTCAGATTGACATGTAGGAACTTCAGAACCGGTTTTTGATGAATCAAAAATGGGGAAAATAAGTATTTAGTGTTATAATTTAATATGAAAAAAGTATGTACAGTAACTCGTAAACTTAAAATTTGGCAACGCTACATCTATCGACCATAGAATGCGCCTCAATGTTGGGGGAAAACACAGAACCATTTGTCCCGTCTCTTCAGGTTAAATGTCTTTGTGAATGGCCATGGAAACCGAAGATAAATAAATGACAGTCGTGCGTTTGTTACAGTTTGTTGCTGGCACTCCTGTTTTAAATATGCCCGAAACCCGAATATAATATGTCAAAACTAACAGTCATTCAGAATAAGTATAGAGAAAAATGCATTAAATTTTTTAAAATCCGGCTGTAGAAAAAGTTATGTGTGTTTTTCGAGCGCAAAAGGAGATTGCCGTTTTCGAAAGATTACAGTAACACTCTTTCTCAGGCGGCAATCCGTTACTTTGCGCTCTAAAAATACAAATAACTATTACCAGTATATAATTACGAAGTAAAAGTTGATAACATAAAGAATGATTGCATGATATGATGAAACATTTATTGCTTTGCACAGACATGCCCATAATGTACAATAAGAATATTCAAGTTGAAATGTGGACCCAACAAAATATCACAGCTTTGTACTAAACCGTGAAAATATTACATACATCGTAGTTATGATTAGATACTTACCTCTTTTTATTACTAGCAAACCGAAAGAAGCTCCTATCACAATTATATTTTTTATTAATACAACTTTTAGCGGCACAAAAGTGTCCCCTCTTTGGGAAACTCATGATATCGCAAGTTATAAAAACACGAAATCGGTATTAACACTTTTAACTACGCCTATGTTTAATTGTTTCAAAAACTAAGGAACAAATAGCCGCTACCGGCGCTAGTGCCGTGATCTTCCCCATAATGGCGCCATGCGCAAGGATCGGCGCAAACCGTTCTCACGAACGGAGTGTCCTAGCTGATTGTACTAAGCTGTGGTACTACTAACCGGATGACCAGGTGTGGAGGGTTTGAATTTGTTACCAGAAAGCGTTTGCCCTTGAGGTACTATTAATCAGATGACCAAGTTGTCGTTTACTTAGTTTGCACGGTCTTTTATACTAAAATTTGTTGAGAGTTTACTTATTGTTTTTTAAACATGTTTAGATAATAAGTATAATATTTTATCATTCAAAATCAAGTATCAAGTTCAAACTTTAGACTGAGTGTTCTTTTTTCGTGAATACGATTTCTAGTTTACATATGCCCCCCTCTTTCTTGCATTGGTCCCCAATCCCAAAAATCTTTTACGGTTAAAAAGTTCAAAAAGAAAATATTCTCCCTAATGATTAAAAGATTTGTTAGTGACTGTCAAAAAAAAACTCTGTTATCGTTGAGACCATCAAAAACTCATTTTTGAAGAGTATGTCTAAAAGAGGGGAACCTCCTTAAATATTAACGAGTGGTCAATATTCGAATAGTAATATCGTTTCGTACATACTTAAATTTAAGTTATATTTGAGCACTTTAAACTTTCTGGCCTATGGCTTAGTTCGGTCCTGGATTCCAGCCAATGGTTTTCCACCTTCTTCCTACTCAATTCAGAATCGTATCGTGGGTCCCCATTTGGCTGCTATTTGTATAAGGGCTCTATCTGAATTAGTTGTTGGCCGAC
>MU183810.1:17303-61760 GCA_016904865.1 Pissodes strobi
TCTTATATTTTTGGTCAAGAATGTATAAATTTAGTCTCTAGTTTGAATGCTTTCCTTATGTTTAAAATCTGTTAGTAGTTTGAAGTTTTTTCTTATCTTTTCAACTTTAATATTTTGGTTTGAGGCATTTTCTTAAATTTTAATACTCTCGTTTGATGGTTTTCCTTATATTTTCAGACTTTTAAAGAATATTTTTAATACTACAATTTGGAAGCTTTTTATTATTTTTCCACTGTGTGTTTTTAGCATACTTTTTATACTTCAGCTTGATTTTTTTTCATATATTTTTAGTTTATGTTATTACAACTTTTAATACATCTTTGATTTGAGTTTTTTTTTCTAATATTGTCCCTCATATTTTTTTTCTTGATTTTTTAATTGAATTAAAAGTGTCTTCTGGTATTTTTACTGTCTGTTAGATATAACTTTTTTCTAGAGTTTTTCTTAAATTTTAATACTTTGGTTTGAAGGTTTTTATATTTTGTAGATATTCTTTCACTCTCTTAGTCTGAAATTTTTGCCTTGTATTTTCACTGTTTAAGTATTATTTTAATACTTTAATTTGAAGGTAGTTTGCATTCCCTGTAATTAATTTAAAGTATTTTCCTTATATTTTCACATTCTATTAGGTATAATTTCAATATTTCAATTTGAAGCGCTTTCCTTTTTTTATAGTATAGTAGTTTTTTCTTCTGTTTTAAATCTGTGTTACTTCAGTTTAAAGTTTCTTTCGTATCTTTTCAGTCTGTGTTAAGCACAGCTTTAGCGCTTTGATTTGAGGTTTCTTTTGTTCAGTTTTAATACTTTGTTTTGTGTTCCTTCAGTTTTTTTATATTTTCAGTCTTTGTTAAATATATTTTTAATGCTATAATTTGAAATTTTTTTCTTATATTTCCGAACTGTGTTAGGTATAACTTTAATACTTCATTTTGGAGGTTTTTAATATACTATATATTTGGGATCCGTATAATTTTGATATTTTACTTTGAGCGGTTTGTTTCCTATAATTTCAATCTGTGGATGGCTATAATTTTGATACTTAATTTTTAATTTTGAAAATTTTTGATATATTTCCATTCTGTAATAATTGTAACTTTAAAACTTTAGATTTTTTTATGTTTTCAGTTTTGAAAAATGTAAACTTAATACGTTAATTTGAAGAACATTTTTTATACTTCTAACCAAGAGTTGAAAGTTTTTCTTATGTTTTAAATCTGTGTTACTTCATTTTGAAGTTTTTCTCATCTGTTCAGACTGTGTTAAATGCAACTTTAGTACTTTAGTCTGAGGTTTTTTCTTCCATTTCAATACTTTAGTTTGAAGCTTTCTTTTTACATTTTCGGTCTTTGTTAAGTATATTTTTATTTTTAAGATTTGAAAGCTTTCTTTATATTCCCACTTTGTGTTAGGTGTAATTTTAATACTTCAGTTTGATTTTTTTAGTTTATTTTTAATATATATTACAACTTATAATACATACTTTGAAGTTTTTTTCTTATATTTTCACTTTTGTAGGTATAAGTTGATACATTAATTGAACTGAAAGTGTCTCCTTGTCTTTTTACTCTTTGTTAGATATCTTTAATTTCGAGTTTTTTCTTATATAGTCTATTATCATAGGGCTCAAAAATGGCCGCTCGCTTCGATCTCGTGCTAAGTTTAAAAAATATTTTTTTTATGAAAATACCAATGGCCCAGATGAGATTTTTCAATGTTGGCATTTTCGAAAATCCATTTTTTTCTAAATACGCACGTTTCAAGATGGCGGCGAGTACAATTTAAAAAAAATTATATTTTTGTTATTAATTAACCGATTTTTGAAAACAAAAAAACAAAATGCTCGAGAGAATCTATATTTTCCAAAAAAAATATATTAATAATTTTAAATGTGTAATTTATGTGTAATTTTACCCAAAAGATCAAAAAGTGATAGACCTTGTCTGTTTTTTACCCCAAACATTTTGAGAATAACGCTTTATAAATAAACATCCTTCAAAAACAATGTGTACAATTTTTTTTTCTGGATCCAACGATATATAACTTGTTTATGTTTGAGAAATAACAAAGTCTTTAAATATAAAAAAACACCCGCGGCGCCGTCGCGCCAGCGGCGTTGGCTCCATTTCGTACATCCTTGAAACTGCAATCCCCATCCCCACTTCGAAGTGAAGCGCGACGCGTGGCTGTACGTATCTCATTAAACAGGTTGAGACAAATATTCCTGCAGTTATTCGTGTCGTGTGCTAAATGACAAAAGTAATCAAGTTCATTTAGAAGTTTACTATGGAGTTTAATTTTAACCTCTGTTTTTTGTGTAACAAACGCGTTGTAAAAAGGCGAGATGTATTTGCATCATCAGCTTCGTTAAGTAAAATTAAAATATCCGTGGAGCAAAGACTAAAGTATGGTGACAAAAATATTATGTGGCAAAATTTGCACAAGCTGTTTAATGATTTTGAATTAGAAGGCATTATGAACAATAAACCAATATACCATAGACAGTGCTACTCAGAACTAACAAATAAAACAAATATAGAGAGACTTGAAAGGAAAAGTGTTCAGTCCCTACCCAACCCAGTTAGAACTGATAGTCAGAGGCGTGCAAGAAGCACTTTTGATAGTGAAAAATGCGTTTTTTGTCAAGAGGTAAGAAATGAGAATTTGTATAAAATTTCGTCTGAAAATATGTCGGCAAAATTAAAAAATATAGGAATATACACATTTGACTCTAGCCTAAAACAAAGACTAATATTACTCACGCTGACTGACGATCCCTTGGCTGCAGTTACTTATAACATGAAATACCATTTGATTGTTTCAGAAAACAGGAACGAGAGGTAATGAAAGGTGAATATTCTCAAACAAGTACTGACATCACTATAAATAACACTGATATAGTTAATGCCGAATTAATAAGTTTTATCAGATCTAAATTATCGGAAGATGACGAAACAAGCAATATATTAAATATGAATGACATTCAAAAAACTTATATCGAAATGCTGGAAAATGTAGACATCGAACTTGAAGCTCAACGAAACTATAAACCGTTTTTAAAAAAACTTCTGAATGAAAATATCCCGTCTTTAGTTTTTCAAAAACCAAAAAAGAAAACCGATCCTGAACAAGTTTTACTTACAAGCACTTTTAGTGACGTTGTATTAAAAGGAATCGATGCTAAAAAGCAACAGAAGTTGCAGACAGTAAGTGAAGCCGCCAAAATAATTCGAGATGAAATAAAAAATAAAACAAAATGGAATTTTCAAGGAAATTTCGATGATTACGCGGACCCACCGATTTTGCTATACTGCATTAAATTAGTTCTATTCGGTCAAAAAAAATGTGGTATTTCCAAAACTGAGAGCCAGGATCAAACGAAATCTGCTTCAATAGTATGTCAACATGTGTTGCAAGCATTCAGTAGCGATAAAAAGTCCAAAAATGTTTCAAATAGCACAAGCAAAAATTATAATGAAACCCCCTTAGCAGTAGGACTTGCGTTAGATGTACATAAAAATTTTAGGTCAAAAAGAATGGTAGATACATTATATAAGCTAAACCTTTCAATAGATTATCAAAAACTTCTGCGAATAGAGGACTGTATAAAAAATTGTTTATATGAAAATTTGCGAAATATTAAGATGAACGTACGTCCACCAAAATGGCTAAATAAAAACAAATTTATATGGTTTGCTATTGATAATATAGATTTCCTTGAAGCCACTCCAAGTGGCATGGATACATTGCACGGAACAGTTACGGCTGTAATTCAGCAAAAATGTGAAGCCAACGATGAGCATCCTGTTTTTCCAGCGTTACCGTTAGACAGAAAGATTGAAGCTAAAAGTCCGTTAGAAAAAAATGATTTATTTGATTCTTTCAGTAATTTAAGTTTACCCAATCCAAAAGCAACAAAATTAGATGTTATTACTTGCGGATCTCTTAGTAATTTTATGAATGATAACCTATGCTGGATACTTGGCTCCATATTTGGTTCAGAAGAAAATACTTTAGGTACATGGACGGCTTTTAATTCCCTTAAATCGGATCCTAAGAAAAAGTGCAATGTTTCATTACTAGCACCTTTAATTCCATTTCCGCCCACTAAACATGACGTGCTTTACAGAGCTATCAAAGAAGCCCAATCAGTAAATTGTGTCGCCAATGGAAATGATGTAGTTACAGTCATTAGTTTTGATATGCAGCTTTATGACATAGCTATGAAACTTTGGGTTACAGACAAAACCATTCAGAAGCAATTTATTTTCAGGCCAGGGGAGCTTCATGTTGTTTTTTGGTCGCTGTCTGCTTTAGGAAAGTATATAGAAGGAAGTGGTATCGACCAAGCATGGATTGAAGCAGGAATGTATACCGCATCGACCGTGAATAAAATATTGGAGGGCAAGCAGTATTATCGTTGTTTGGAAGCACACATGATAACAGCATTAGCTCTCTGTGATTTCTTTTTGGAAAAATTTATACCTGAAAAAGAAACTATAGATTACTATAAACTGATTTCGAAAGATATTATGCTCTTATATAATAATATAACAGGTAAAAATATTGAAAAAGGAGTAACAAATAAGTTTCGAACATTGATTCAAAATTTTGGAGATCCAGATCAGCAGTTTAGTAGTATGTACTTAAAAAGTAATGGTACTTTCAAATTTGTTTGCAATTACATCAAACAGTTTGACACTATTTTAACGTACATTAAGGCGACAAGAGAAGAAAATTTTGAGCTTCACCTTAAAAGCACCAACACCCTCATAAAATATTTCTTCGCTCACGATCACCTAAGCTATGCTAGACTTCTACCACTATATTTGTCTTGTATGACATATGCGAAAGAAAATCATCCAGAAACTTGGGAAGAATTTTCTTCAGGAAAATTCTCTGTATCGAAATCGTATGTACCATTCACTGCAATCGGTCCGGATCATGCTATAGAACATGAAAATAGAAAACTGAAAGTTTCTGGGGGTATTATAGGAATAACGCAGAATACATCAGCCTTAAATCGTTATTTTATTATTGCATCAGAGCTGACTCAAATTACTGAAAATTTTAAAGATAGAATTTGTTCGGATGGTGGAATTAAAAGCGCGACGCACCATGAGTTACACAGCCCTGCAGAACGAAGGATTAAATCCAAATACTTAGCATTGAAAGAAGTTTTTACCACTCACATTTCTGAGATACCCGACACTGATGAAGTGAGTAATCTTCTTACCGGCAAAATTTTAGATAAACAAGTAGCGCGAGATATCTTAAACAGAGATAAGTTCGGAGAAGAAAGATACAAGGCTTTTGAGGCTGAAAGAATTTTTGAAGGAAAAGTAGGAATATGGGATACAATTCACAAGATGAAAATAAAAACATTTAAATCATCAAATGCAAAATCTAGAACAAAACAAAACGAAAAAATATTAGAAATCAGAGAAGAAAGATGTCTACTTCAGCGTTTAGTTTTAGTTTCGAGGACTCGCCAAGATATTGACTTAAGAAGCGCAGTAGGAGAATATGAGTTTGGCTCAGTTCCTCGATCATTGTTTGCCGCTGACGGAAGCATTCTACTGCCTACCGATAAATATAAACTTATGCAAAAACTGGAAGAATTTTCTAAAAATGGCCCAACTCACACGCCCTTGGATCCATCATTGGTCAAACGCAGATCAGTAATTTTGGTGGACGGAATGGCTTTAGTGCAGAGTATTTCAAAATCTCCAGACATGAAGACGTGCAAAGATTTTGCAAATGCCTTTATTTTAATTTTAATAGAAGTTACTCGATCCTACGATGAAGTCCATTTAATTTTTGATACATATAAGGAGAACTCATTAAAAAGTTTCACTAGGTATAAAAGGCGTAAAAACTATTCTGATGCCACTTATCATGTTACAGATGGAACATTAATAAAAAATATTTCGCTCAAAGATTTTTTATCGAACTCAAAAACAAAAAAGGAACTCACTGAATTTCTAACCAAAAAAGTTTTAGAATGTGGAAAAATTAGGCATGTTGTTATCTCACATAATAACATAACTAGCTCAAATAAGCCTCTGATAGAAAATTTATTGGAAAATGATCATGAGGAAGCCGATACAATATTAATACTTCATGGAATTCGTGTGACCGAATATTATGGAAAAGAAATCAAAATTGTAGTTTATAGTCCCGACACAGATGTTTTCGTTCTTCTAGTTAGTTTTTATGAACGATTAGCCGAAAATATATCGATGATAACTGGCCGTGGGAAAAACAAAAGAGAAATTGATATAAGGAAAGTGGCTGAATCATTAAGCAGTTCACACAGAAATGCGCTCATTGGTTTTCATGCATTTACTGGTACAGATATGACAGGAAGGTTTTCAAAAATAAGTAAGGAATTTTGTGCGAATTTTTTTTTGGAAATGGATGAGACGTATAGCATACTGGCGGCTCTAGCACTATTAGGCAATCAAGATAGTCCCACCGAAGAGATGGAGCTCAGTTTGGAAGAATTTGTATGTTTGCTCTACAAAAATAAAAATTACAAACGCACTAAAGATTTACGCTGGTATCTGTATTCCACCAAGGGACAAGAAGGGGAAAACTTACCTCCGACGACTGATGCTTTGAAACAACATATCTTAAGGTAAGATAATTAGGTAACTCAAAAAAAGTCCTAATATATTTGTATCAATTTTAGAGCAAATTATATGGCAACCATTTGGAAACATTCTTGCCAAAATACGCAAAGCCTTCCAGATCCAGCTCTACTTGGATGGAAGAGATTAAATGAATGATTAGAACCCATCCCCATGTTGAACCCACCAGCTCCGCAGGCTGTAATTGGTCTCATAAAATGTTGTTGCAAAAAAGGATGTGGTAGTAACAAATGTTCATGTAGGAAAAATCAAATGGTTTGCACCGATGCATGCGGCTGCTCTGAATCTTTATGTTCCTGTGCCAATACACCAGATTTAGCAAGTCCATTATTAGAAGATCCAGATTTGCTAGAGGATAGCTATGACTCAGGTAAAGTTAGGTGTAATTTATAAATCACCAAATAGTAACAAATTAATATATTTTAGGAGAAGAAGATTCGGAGGAAACTCAAATATTCTCTACCTAGGATGCTGGGTTTCTATTGTTTTCAAGCGCATCTCGTAATTATTGTCGACGCGAATGGAATAACGCCTTACTTTATACATTCTTATGCGTTGTTTTTGCTCCAAGCCCTAACAAACCATATATCGTTGGATGCAGAAAGACAATCTGCACCTTTTCTGTTTAATACATTTTTGCGTATGTTTTTTTAGTATAACTATTCAAAACATTTTTAAATAAAAAATGTTAATTAGTATATATTTTTTTAAATTTTTTGTATAAATTTACATAAAAATTACACATTTAAAAACTTTTAGATATTTTTTTAGAAACAATAGATCTTTCCGAGTATTCTGTTTTTTTGTTTTCGAAAATCGGTTAATTAATAACAAAAATATAATTTTTTTAAAAATTGTACTCGACGCCATCTTGAAACGTGCCTATTTAGAAAAAAAGGAATTTTCGAAATTGCCAACATTAAAAAACCTCATCTAGGCCATTAGCATTTTCATGAAAAAAACATTTTTCAAACTTAGCACGACATCGAAGCGAGCGGACCGTATGATACTTGACTAATATTTGAATACTTTGGTTTGAAGGTTTTTATATTTTGTAGATATTCTTTCACTATCTTAGTTTGAAAATTTTATCTTGTATTTTCACTTTTTGTTGAGTACAATTTTAGTTATTCTAATATTTTCACTCTGTATTAGACGTAAATTTAATACTTTAATTTGAAGGTTGTTTGTGTTCTATATTCGCTATGTGCGTTACACGACGCGACATCTGGTGGTACAAAATGTGGCGAAGTTCTTAGAAATGAGTCAAGTACATCGGAAACGATTTAAAATTCAAGAAAAATTGTTCTGCAAATAATACGTTGTCATATGAGAATATTTATTTGGTTCAGCATAATACTAAAAATTTGTGGGTTATGAAAGCGTAAACATGAGAATATCATAATAATAAAAATAGCATTGTGAAATTGATACGATTAAAAATTCGATTCATGAAGTTTTACTGAAATTACTTTAGAATGAATGAAAGCGCTTTAGAATAATTTATTTTTTCAATCTGGAAATTGATAGAAAAGCTGAAATTAAGTTATTAAATATATTTTTCGGGATTATTATTAGTATTTATGATACTTACCTTTGTTGGTTCTGGTGTCATATGAGCACCGTCGATTTTGAAGCATTTTTTGGGTTCTATGGAAAGATTACATCAAATGGGACACATTAACGTAAAAAAAAATTGCGGATGAAGCACATTTTCCCAAAATAAATAGAAAATAAAAATAAAAATTTAACATACATTTTTTCCTAATAAACACAATTCCACAACACTTTGTCCTAAAGTATGATCGCAGAATGTTAATAATAACATAATATAAAGCTTCTTTTCATACAAATTGCAAATAAAACGATTTTTTCTTCAAACGTCAGTAAATCCGTCATTACTCGACTGTGTAGGCGGCCGTGAAGTTTCGTTTTTTCCTCCGCCGGAGCTTTACTTTTCACTTTTCCGCCGGCGGAGGTAAAAGTGTTACCATAGCAACATAGATACAATACAAACAGACAGCAAAATAAGCGTCAACAACTCAAGATTTATTAAACTACAATTTGTATTTATCACTCAATTTGTGACTGCATTTCTAAAAATCACTAATTTAGGAACAAATTGGTTATTATTTAATCGAACTTACTCAACAACTGCTTATCAATACGGAATTAAAATGCAATCGGAGACGCAACCTTAAAAAATAATTATTGTTGACAGTGTCCACTGACAGCTTGATGGTACATTTCACCGACACCGTTCTAGGCAAGGCCACCTACGACCGTGGTCTAAGCCGCCTTGCGAACCCATTTATCTTTAATAATAATTAGATATTATTAAAAAGAGATGTTTTTGCATTAATTTGTCGACATTTGAAGAAAAAACAGCATATTTTATTTGGAGGAAAAGTTACTTTTCATGGCTTGCTCTCTATTACCAGCCTCACTCCGTTCGGCTGTTAAACACGAGCGCGCCATGAAAAGTATCACTTTTCCTCCATATAAAATAATATACTATTTTGCACCTTAAAACCATAATATAATATTTATGTTTCAAAAATACTGTGGGACGAAAATTTCTTATAAATAATGATTCTTAATGACTTTGTTTAATAAAATAACAATAATTCGAATATATGATTTATAGGATTTACTATAGTCTGTCTAGAAAGTATCCGGAAAAAAGAAATTACAATTAAAATTTTTCGGTTTAAATTTTTATTACTTGAATTATAAAATTACAACAAATAATTCATTTCATTTACATATACAACCTCCATTTATCTTTAAACTATTCACTATTCGTCCAGATACACCCGAAACTAGGTGACCGTCATAATGTTCGGTGATGGTGGTCCTGACCGACTCAAATCTGTGTTACTTTGTGGCATTACTCGTTCCACTTCAATGTTTGTTACTCCCCATATGGTGTTTTCAATGAGATTGAGATCGGGTGAAGCTGCTGCTATGAATTTGTTGCCATTTGTCTTGCATTCGGGCTTAAATACAGATGACATAGTGCACTATACTGCAGATTATGCCACCCCTCTGGAAACATAAACCGTTTCCTTCTGGAAAACCTTCTATAATGGAACAATACTTTGCACTCTTAACGGTACCATCAACTATACAGAGTGGTGTAGTACCACGCTGTGATATTACTCCCCAAACCATTATTTCACTGGGAAATTTAGGAATTTGAACTGTAACATGTTTTCTTAATAAGAGTTTTAGATATTACACCAACTTTCATCTTCATAGAAACTAGTCTATGCCTCATATCTGTGCCGTTTTTTATCATCTCTATTGTCTCATATACTGAGCTCCACTCAATTACACTAATTTTATAACGTTCGAACACCTTTTCTATACAAAGATTCTACCTCTCTTCTTTTTTCTACTTTCGACATTATTTCGCCTGCTTACAATCAACAATGTTTGACAGATAGTGTTGGCATGCTATTTTGACCTAGCCTACTATCCGGAGAACGTACTTGATGCATTACTTTTGTCTTGGAATGTTACGAAAAAGAAATATATTAAAATTAGGAAAAATATAAAATTCCGCATACTTTCTAGACGGACTATAGAATTAGATGTTACGCTAGAAGGGGGTCACTTTTAATAATAAGTCATATAAACTAATTCATTTAGTTTAAAAGATCATTTGGATTAGTTTAAGAGAGTATCACGCGTAGTGCGTTTGTTTTGTTACTTGGAACTAATTTTGATTTTGTGATTGGCGGGGATGGTCAAGCGCGTAGCGCGCTCGCCGCTATGCGCTTCTTTGGCTAATTAAAGTTAGTTTCGATTATTTTTGCTTAATCTGGAATACGTTAATTAGTGTTAGTTTTGGTTAGTCTGGGTTGGTTTTGCCTGGTTTATGATAGCGAAGAGAAAAGGTCGCGTAGCGCGCTATTAATTTTATTTTGGTTAATTAGGGTTAATTTTGGTTAGTCTGGGTTAGCTTGCGTTAGTTCTGATTAGTTCGGGTGAGTTTTGGTTAGTATGGGTTAGTTTTGGTTAGTCTGGATTGGTTTTGTTTAGTTTGGAATATACTTTGGTTACATAGGGTTAGTCTGGGTTAGTTTTGATTAGTATGTGTTAGTTTTGGTTAGTCTGAGTTTGTTTTGCTTAGTTTGGGATAGGGAATAGTCAAGTGCGCGTAGCGCGTTTGTCTCTTTACTCTGGTTAATTAGGGTTAGCTTTGGTTAGTTTGGGTTAGCTTTAATTAGTATGGGTTGGTTTTGGTCAGCCTGGGTTGGATTTGCTTGTTTTGGGATAGCGTAGAGCACTTGTCTTTTTACTTTGGTTAATTAGTTTGGGTTAGTTAGTTTTGGTTAGTATGAGTTTCCTTTGATTAGTCTAAGTTAGCTAGGGTTAATTTTAGTTGGTTTGGGTTAGTTTTTGTTGGTTTGGGTTAGTTTTGGTTAGTATGGGTTAGTTTTGGTTAGGTTCGCTTGGTTTTGTTTAGATTGGAATAGCAAGGAGACAAGCGCGCTACGCGCGCTTGTTTCTTTACTTTAGTTAATTATGGTTAGCCTGGGTTAGTTTTGGTTAGTCTTCGTTAGTTTTGGTTAGTCTTGGTTAGTTTTAATTTATGTCATTTTATGACAAATATGCTTGATCTAGGGCATTTACTGGGTAATGAACAAATTGTGTCGACAGTGTACCGTAAGTAAACTTTTATTACTTATATACGAGTACATTCATGTGCAATAAAAACGGTCATTACAAAATTTTGATTAAGTTTTAGGCTTGATAACTTTTTTTATTTTTGGCCCGATTTTAGTAATTGTTTTAAAGAACTGTAGGTACAACTATCCTTATTAACATGTCTTTTACACATTTTAAGAAACATTGGTTATTCGACATATTATACAAGGATAGTCAAAATGTTGTTTTTTTATCTAATTTTATTAAAACTCCCTGTGGAATAATCAAGTAGCAAAATTATTCCAAAATACCAGTTTTCATTTAAAGTCATCTATTCTTTACGTTTTGTTTTTAGGTTCACCTCAATACATGCATTTATTCTCACACAAATGTTAAATATCTTCTTTATCAATGATTAAAAATTTTTATTGTACTAATCAAAATTCAATTGGTAGTTAATTTTGTTTCTAAATTAATTTACTTAAATTAAACATTTTAACTTAAACATGAACCAGTACTTTGTATTGCCTCCTCTAGTTCTAATTACTGTCCTGCACACGTCGGTCTATGCCATCAATGAGCCCGCGAATATCGTCTTGGGGAATATTTCTCCATTCTTCCTGAAGTACCGCACGAAGCTCGTTCAATGTCGCTGGTACCACTTCTGGACCTCTAACGCGTCTTCCGAGCATATCCCACACATGCTCTATAGTGTTCAAATCTGGAGAATAAGCTGGCCAGTTCATTATTTCAATCCCAACTTCTAGCAAATATTCAGTTACGCACATTGCTGAATGTGGTCGCGCATTATTTTGCATCCAGATAAAGCACTTAAAACCATTGTAAATGCACAAACATACTGTCAAACTGATAATAAAACGTCAAATAACAATAGACAACATGGCCACCTTGTCAAAGAAAATACTGAATTCATATTGAATTAGAAATTATGTAAATCTTTAAATTATTGATAACCAAGATCATTTTGCATTTGGGTGAGACTAAAGGCATGTATTGACATGAACCAAAAAACAAAACATAAAGAATAGATCACTTTAAACGAAAACTGATATTTTGGAAATATTTTGCTACTTGATTATTCCACAGGGTGTGTTGAAATTAGATAAAAAAAACAACATTTCGATTATCCTTGTATAATATGTCGAATAACCAATGTTTTTCAAAATGTGTAAAAAACATGTTCATGAGGATAGTTGTACCTACAGTTCTTTGAAAAAATCACTAAAATCGAACTAAAAATAAAAAAGTTATCAAGCCTAAAACTTAATCAAAATTTTGTAGTGACCGTTTTTATTGCACATGAGTGTATATACATGTATGGCTAAACAGCCAGGGTTAGTTTTGCTTAGTATGGGTTACTTTTAGTCAATCTGGGTTAGTTTGGGTTAGTTTACGTTAGTCTAGACTAGTTTTGGTTAGCTTGGGTTACTTTGCATTAGTCTGAATAAGTTTTGGTTAATTTGGGCTAGTTAACAGACAAATGGGAGCTTATTTGGTTAGTCTGAGGCATATAAGGAACAAGCGCGCGGTGTGCGCTTGTCTAGTTACTTTCACAAGTTGTTATTCTACTTTATGAAACATGCTCCTGGACTTGGCTATTTGCTTACTTGAAAATTAAGAAGGTTAGCCAAGTCTGACAACATTGCAAATAAATTGTCATCATTTCGCATTCAAATGTCACTAAGCAGGCTCATTTCTGAAATTTCTTTTTCAATTTTTGGCGTCAAAAGTGCTGCATCCGCAAATTTTTTTGCATTAACGTGTTCCATTTGATGTAAGCTTTCCATTGAACCCAAACAAATCTTTAAAATCGACAATGCTTATATGACACCAGACCATTTTCGATGTATTCCACGTGTATATTTGTATAGTAGCTGAATAAAGTTCCACGATCGTTTGTCATTTCTCCCACTACCCTAACGCACAGAGCGAATAACATTAACTTAAATTTGAAGTGTTTTCCTTATATTTTCACTCTGTTTTAGTTTATAATATTTTAGTTTCTTATCGATATTTTACTCTTAATTATAATTTTAATACTTTATGTTGTTTTCCTTATACTCGGAGTCTTTTGATTACTATCTACGCTGTGTTGAGTTTCTACTGTGTTAAATATAATCTCAATGCTTTAGTTTGTAAATTTTCTTGTACTTTCACCATATGTTAAATATGATTTGTATGCTGTACTTTGGAAGGTTTTTGTTATATGTCATTGTGGAGGTTGTGAGGTATATCTTTAGTACAATAATTGGAAAGTTTTTCTGATTCTTTCACTCTGTGCTAGGTTTAATATTAATATTGTATTGAAGGGTTTTTCTTATATTTCTATTTTGTGTTAAATACATTTTTTTGTTAATTTTTGGTCGAAAAAAGGATCGATTCTCATCCCTACACCTGATCTCAAGATAGTTTTTAAGCAAGAATGCGAAGAAATCTAATCATTATTTCATTTAAATGGGAAACTGATTAGAAAATTCCCAAATGGGGGGACGTTATAACAACGGCTTTGAAATATGGATCCGTCACAAAAATACGGCAAACCTGCTCGCAAGCGCAAGATATTTTTTAAAGAAAGGAACCGATCCCCTTGGAAACAAGATTTATAGTCATCGTCTCGCAATTCCGCACAGTGATGGACACTTCGGAAAATATTAAATGGCACACGCTTTCATATATTTTTAATTTGTCTCATATCTTAGATTTCATTTATTATTTCCTTATTTTCAACTCCATGCGCCAAATTTAGTCATGAATAAAATATCACGAAAAGCAGACAATGCAAAGTTTTCAAATTGAGGTAAATCTCGAAGTCTATAATATAATATAGAAACGTATATAATGTCAAGTTCTGTTGCATGCTTCTGTATTAACTTGGGGAATACGAATCCAAATTCCGAATGTATAGTATCCATTTTAAGCACGTGTTGTGTGTGATGTGTCTCGCAATAATGGAAATGGAATTAGAAGTTTTAGACGTGATTTACGGGCTTCTTAGTAATGTATGTTTAGAAAAAGCAATTTTCGATAAAATTATATCCGTCGCAAGAAGGTTTTGTTGGATACTACAGTGGAAAATGCACACCCAATTTAAAAAACAACAAGGAAAGAAAACTGAAATTTAGTAGATTCAAATAACAGAAAAGCAGAGTAAAATATGAGAAAATAAAACAAGACAGTCTTATTAAATAATTTTATATTTGTAGCCAGGTAGTAGTGTGCAACAGCCGCTCTCTTTTCTCCTCCTTCTCAAAATGCCTTTATTTTGACTTTATTAAATGAAACATCCAATTTTTTAATACCTTATTTTTATGGTTTATAACTTGCCTGAGTATTTTGTTAATAGCTTATTTGTGTGTCTTATACATACTTAATTGCACAATTTTTCATGTTTCGTTTATTTCAATATTGCTTTGTTTTGTGTGTGTTTTTTCATTTATTTGTAAATTATCTTTAACAGGTATTTTTTACAACAAAGTTTTTGTATCTGGATTGTAAAGGTATTTTTACTTTATTGGATGATTCAATCCGGCGAAATTATTATATATGAAGCATTAATATCTTATTTTTATGGTTTGTAGCTTGCCTAAGTAATTTGTTAATAGCTTGCTTTTATGTGTTATATATACTTAATTGCCAATTATTTTTGCCATGTTTTGTCTAGGTATAATTAACGTTTTTATCTACTTTTGCATATTGTTTTTTTGCATTTGTGTTTTCATTTATTTGTAAATTATTTCTAACAGGTATTCATTCACCACATATCTTAAATCATGTTGATGTTTTATTCTATCTACATTTTAATATGCATCTTGATGTACATTTTATTTTCATTGATTTGTGTAGATAAGATTTTTATATATTTGTTTAATTTTTTTCATCAAAAAATGTTATTCTATTTTTTGATAGTGTATTTTTGATATTGATATAATGCAATCCTTAGATATGATCATGAATGACTTTTTCCAAATACCTGTACTGTGTTAACAATTTTTCTTTGATCTTATTTTTAATTGTTTTATTTATTATTAATTGTTTTATTTATTATTAATTGTGCAATATTTTTCGAGTCGGGCTATGTAGATTTATTACATTTATTTTAAATTATCTTTAATTATAGGTATTTTTTCACTTTTATGGCAACTAGTTTTATTTTTATTGATCTAAATATTAAGAAAATTATCTAGGTAAAGGAATTTATGTGTTATGCATTCTTCATTATTAGATTATTCTTTGTATATTTCTTCTTTTTTTACTTACAATTAAGGTTTTATCTGCATTTGTTTATATATGGTATTTTAATTTATATATACTTTTTACGTATGTAAATTATGTCATTGTCATCATTGTCCTTTATTATTTTTGATCATTTTAATCTGAATCTTAACGTATTTTTTAACTTAAATATTAATATTAGTAAATTGTCTAAGTGAGGTAACATTTATCTTACTTTCTCTCTTTTCTGGAGTAATCTGTCAACAAAATTTTTGTATCTTTGGATTTTAAAGGCATTTTGACTATTGGATAATTCAATTTGGCGAAATTATAGATGAAACTTCCAATGTTTTAATATCTTATTTTTATGGTTTGTAGCTTGCTTAAGTATTTTGTTAATCGCTTGTTTTTATGTGTTATATGTGCCTAATTGCACGATGTTTTTCATGTTTTGTTTAGGTATAATTAAGGTTTTTATCTACATTTCCATATTATTTTTGTAACATGTGTTTTTTGTATCTTTAGATTGTAAAGGCATTTTGGCTTTATTGGATGATTCAATTGGGCAAGGTTATCATAGATGAAACATCTAATTATTTTTGTAATACCTTATTTTTACAGTTTATAGCTTGCCTAAGTATTTTGTTAATAGCTTGTTTTTATGTGATTAATACTTAATTGCAATTGTTTTTCATGTTTTCTTTTGATATAATGATAGTTTTTATATACTTACATTTTTATATTGTTTTGTTTCCTGTATGTTTTTTCATTAATTTTTAAATTATTTTTAACAGGTATTTTTTGCACAATCACTAGATATTTATTCTATCGACATTTTAATATAAATCTTAATGTACATTTTGTTTTTTTAATCTGTAGATTGTGATATAAGGATTTTATATATTTGTTTAATTTTTTCGTCATTGACGTGCTTTGTCAATATGATCTTTCAAATTTTTGAAAGTGGAGCTAAAATATGATCATTTTAAATGAATAATTTTATGTCTAAATACCAAAGTACTTCTTTGACACTTTTGTCTGAGAACTTGTTTTATTTATTCTTAATTGCACAATATATTTCGAGTCGAGCTTTGTAAGTGTGTTAAATTTATTTCAAATTTTCTTTTCTTTTGCACTTTTGTGACAACTTCAATTGAATTTTCATTGATGTAAATATTAGGAAAATTATATAGGATAAGTTATTTGTGTGTTATACTTTCTTCATTACTAGACTATTTTTTCAGTAAAATTTTGTATCTTCCGATAATAAAACATTTCTTAGCTTTCTTTGACGTAACTTTATGGAATTCTGCGAAAATATCTAAATATAGCATGCGTAAGAACTCTTCCGGTTTAACCGGAATAAAACATATTTGGTTTATCGGCTACTTCCGGCTATTAATAAAAACCACTTCAATATCTTGAAAAACATTCAATCTAAGTATAGGGTTTATTATGTAAAACGTTTTCCTCTATTGAAATCTATTAACGACAATAAAATGGAACAAACCTGGCCGTTAAAAAACCTTTTTATTTAATTCATTCCATTTCTTCATTAGCCATAAAATTTAAATAGAGCTTTTAAAGAATAAGGTTTCATATATAAAATAGGCTTAGAGTTTTCCCAGAATTTAAATATCCCATAAAATAAGCATCTTTGGCATCATATCTCTTACACGGATCCCCTTTGTAGTGTGACATATGATTTAAAAGGAAGATTTGCGTTTTCTGAAATATTTGGGATTAAAAGTGCGATGATAACATCTAGCAAAAAAAAATGAAGTTTTTGACGAGCCAATACTTGACAACTCAATAGTAAGTTTGCACGAATCATATGGCTTGCCCTTATTGAAAAATTTCGATGAAATCCGAATACCCGGAAAATTTCAAGACCTAATTTTTGATATATCCGAAAGTTACATGTGCAAAGAAGGAAAGTTTATACCCAACAATACCACAAGTCAAGCTATTTGTCTAACAATGCGCTGACCTTTATGTTCGATGAAATTCGTTACGGGATGAGTGGAGAACAGGTAACCACTATTCTTAAACCTTAGTGGGGGGAGAAAGGTGACCAGGTGTCGCACACTACTTATTAATAAGAATATATTTCGTGTTGATTAATTTTTTTTTTCTTTCTCTCTATTTTATATTATTTTGCCCTATTTGTTCCCTATTTAAATGCAGACACGCCTGACATTTCCACGTTTATCTGCAAACGAGAATAAGTCGGATAGACACTAAAAGCAAAGAACGATGATAAAACTTTATACACCTATCTACGATTACTGAAGAGATGAGGTTGCCAGTTAGACAGTTTCCCTCATTCCGATTCGAGTAGGAAACTAAGTCGGTAAACTCGATTCTTTAAAATAACAAACTTTTTAAAGTGCTGACTCGAATAAACTCGAGTTTTTTTCAATTGAAAGTTTGAAAGGGTTTTCGTATGTGACACTCAAATCTTTTACGGTAAACTACGTTTCTGATTGATTTTATTTATTTAAGGTATGAATAATGCAGCAGTTAAAGTTACTAATTTCCGACTGTTGAGTTCCGCCGGAATATTTTTAATAAAACATATTGTGCTTTAAGCATTTAAAAATATTGCAGTTTGTCATGCTTTATAAAGATTTAATAGAACCTGTATCATCTTAAGTTTCATTATCAAAACAATTTCTTGCTTGATCTGAAAAACAATTTTATTTTCGGTTAAGGCCTCGATTTGAAAAGCTAATGCCTCGAGCAATTTTTTAAGGAATATCTCGACACGCGGAACTAAGAGATATAAGGAAAAAATGTTTCCCGGCTGCGTTATTCTTGCTCTAAATGGGTGTGATTGATGAGGCGCTTAGAGAGGCTGTAGAGAAAAATCGTAACGAGACGTAGGCCTGGCGGAACAAATGTATTCCACCAAATCGCAACTTGATGACTGAAATGCCGCGTTTGTCTAAGATTATTTTCGGATTGAGTTCATTTTAATTTATATTTGATGAGTGGTGCACGGAATTGTGTTATCTGACCAGCGTAGAGAGTAAATCATGTTTTGTGATTTTTTTATATTCAATTATGTTGTCCTGTGACACCGGTAGGCAATCTATAATATTAATAAACTGGAAGCAGTTTCAAAAGCCAAATATTATAAATCATAGGTCGATACCTAGCGGTTCCGAGTACACATACTGCAAACAGCACCAAGGAACGCTGCTTACACACTATAGCGGCTCTAGGCAAAATGTCAAATTCAAACGACAATGTAACTCCTGAAGCCAAGTGGCGGAAAAAATACTTATTGTAGTAAGGAAAATCAACGAAACCGAAATACTATGACATTTATGATGGTATATGTCCACAATTAACTTCCACTTCGCGATAGCAATTAAGATAAAGTAAGATTAACTGTTCCAAACAAATGTCTTATAGTATACTATGGCATTTATGATGGTACATGTCCACAATTAACTTCCACTAGGCGGGAGCAATTAAGATAAAGTAAGTTTAACGCTTTCAAAAATATGTTTTGCAGCAAGCTTTTGTTTCCCCTCCCTTTTTAACTTTTAAATGGTCTAATCAACCCTGCTTTTTTAGGCCAATCAAAAATCCAAATAAACTGGTGAAAGATAAGTCTAAATTACGAAATAAGCTGCGATAAGCGTATCTACAGGTTAAGATAACTAAAGGAAAGCAAAGACAAACAGTCTGAGAATCGAATCAAGCAAAACGAGTTGCTCCAAGAAAAGGATATGTAGTGCACTGTAATTAGAGTCCACTACACTCACACAAGATACATATTTTATCAAATAAAAGAATCACAATGCTGTTCTAGTACAGATCTTTAGCGAAGCTAACAATTGGGGGTAAAGCTCTTAAAACTTACCTTACCCTCTCCAGAGGGCACTAATGCGAAAATAATACACAGGAGGCCAAAACATTATAACATGACGTGGATACGAATTACTGGATTTACCCGAAATTTACTTACTTTACTTTAGTTTATTGAGAGAACCTTCTACTCCTCTTTATTTCTTCTAGGAACGTCTTCAAAAGCCGTGGATATTAGAGTGTGGCCCGGTCGGAAATGATGAGGAGGAGGTTCTCTCATTCTCACAGTCCAAGACTCGGATTCTTCAAAAGCTGAGGATATTTAGCGCAGACAGGAAGACAGGCGAGCAGGTTCTCTCGTTAACTTACTACTCACAAAATCTATTAAATCTTCTTTATATATTTATCAAATCATTCCATTGAAACCTGAAGTCGGGAAAGTGAATGTCGATGAAATTCCTTTAAAAAATCCTTGTTCCCAATTTGATTGCCTCGTTTTCCCAATTCCCAAGACACCGACATGCCAAACGAAAGTATCTGATGGCTTCCCCATTAGCCTAAGCCTCTTCGTAGATACCCCGGCGAAGTGACACGTGGAATGGCCAGCAGTATCTTCGGATTTGGCACCACCCGATTTTTTTTGTGGAAATACTTAAAAACAAATTCCTAAGTAGTACTGTGTTCAATCAGACTTCAGTAGAAAGCCAAAAAAACCGAAATACTATGGCATTTATGATGGTATAAGTTCACAATTAACTTAAGATAAGGTAAGAGTAACTGGTCCAAACAAATGTCTTGGAGCAACCTTTTTTTCCCAATTATTCTAAGCCTCTTTGTAGATATTCCGGGGAAGTGACAGTTGAAATGGCCAGCAATGTTTCCGGATTTCACTCCGCCCGATCTTTTTTTTGGTGGAATTACCTAAAACAAATTCCTAAGTAATACCAGCGAATAACAACTACGATAAGAAGATTCACTCTCCGCGGCGGCACGTCAACGGTATGTCTCCTTCCCCGCGCGAAAACTAGCATGTTACTGGCATGTGACCTTTGGACCCGGCGCACACTGTTCGAATTTCTAGGAAAGCTGGCCATAATAAGGTTTACCAGAAATAAGATATAAAAGTAATTAAGTATTACACGTTTAATATATCGTGTTTTAGACAAATAATTGTTGAATTTTTTGCTCATCATCTATATTTATATATAGGGAGTATCAATTATCACTGACGATAAAAATCATGTATAAAGATCATTTGTATGTTCTTAAATCGTTCTAAAAAATGATTTTGAAAATTAAGGGCTCCTTCGTGGTAAAAAAGGGTTTTTAATTTTTAATTCGATGATCCAAATTTTGTTTTTGCAACGGTTAATTCAGGAGTCTTACGAGCAAAATGAATGTTAAGCGGACGACAGAAACGCGTTGATGAGGGCCTGCAATTTTGCCATACATGTATTTCGGAGTTATCGCTATTTTTAAAAAATTATCTAATAGGAACGAAACTAGTAAAAAATATAGAAGCATCAGTGCAGCTGTTGTTCAAAAACACTTGATTATATACTATCCCAAGGTAATATCAAAGTCATATTTACAAATTAAAACTAAATTATAAATTTTTTCTGCTGATTCAGCCAAAGTATTTATTACCTCTTTTTATAATAACATCAGTCTTGCATCAGCAATAATGATTCTACCGAAATTTCAGCTTCAGTTTCACTTACTACAATATTATGGGATTAGGGGTGGGCGACAATAATCGATTATTCGATTCACTTTTAAGAAATTACCGATTAATCGACTTATTGATTAATATTTCAGAAAATATCGATAATCGATTATTTCGATTAATAGATTATTCAGTTATTTGCTAAAATATTAATCGATTATCCAATTTCTTGCCCACCCGTACCGATAAATTTACAACAGATATAGCTTTTAAAATTCCAATTTAATAATGCGTTGCGTTAAGGGTAATTTAAATGACATTTGAAAATACTTTCAGTACAACATATGAAGCAAAAAAAAACAGAGAAACGTAAATGCTCAAACAAGACAGCAGCAGGGAAAACTGCTCACGTTACAAACTTAGCCAATAAGGGATCATTTCGACGCGCCATTTTCTGATAATTAGGTATAACACAACACATAACCTCAACGGAGTGTTCGCACGTTAGCAGTATAGTACATCAGTCTTTATCTTTTTATTATGTATTTGGGCAAAACTATATGATAAAAAGGATCACTCTCCGCGGCGGCATCGGCATGTCAACGGTGTGTCTCTTTCCCCGCGCGAACACTAGCAGAATATCGGCAGGCCATGATACAAATAAAACAATCAGGCGACCTTTGACGCGGCGGCCATAGACAGCTCATCCTTTTCTTTTGTCAGATTAATTTTCACGCCTAAATTCTATAGTTGAGTCAATATTCGATATAAGATAATATCGCTATTTTTTAGTTGTTTTGTATTTCAAAATAGGAATGAAATATACAGTAAAAATATTGTGC
The DNA here is from genome assembly GCA_016904865.1 of Pissodes strobi. Classification (NCBI taxonomy): domain Eukaryota; kingdom Metazoa; phylum Arthropoda; class Insecta; order Coleoptera; family Curculionidae; genus Pissodes; species Pissodes strobi. The sequence continues at coordinate 39,170 of MU183810.1, forward strand.
GAAGCCTTTAACCAATTTTAAAATCACCCAAAACGCCAAAATTTAATTGAATATTAAAAGATGGGGCAAATTCGAGCAACATTTTCTTCTTGATGTCTTTTGTCAGAATATTAGTATTCGGAAATATGGTGAAATCATTAACACAAAATCAAAATCTTTTCAATATTAGTTATTACATACCTTGAGTATTGTTATCAATAATAACTAATTAAAAACGTTAACAGATTTTTGAAACAGCGAGTTGAATACAAACTTTATCACAATATTTATTTGGCGATAATAATAAAAAAATAACGTAAGTTTGACAGGGCGCTGCAAACAATTCAGAAGATATCAATTGTGTTTTTACAAAGCCAAATAGAGTATTAGAGTGCTATAAATAATTTCGTCATAAATTTGATTAGATATAACGCAAACGAAAATATAGTTTATGGCCAGCTTTTATTTAAATTCAACCTGTGTGCGGCGAAGTTCGCCGAACGTTACCAGGCAACGAAGACGATTGCTTTGTAGCGCTCTCTTGCCATTGAGTGGGCCTTCTTGTCATAGTTAATATTCGCTGGTAATACTGTGTTCCATCAGACTTCAGTTGAAAGTAAAAAAACCGAAATACTATGGCATTTATGATGGTATAAGCCCACAAGTAACTTCCACCTGGCGATGGCGATAGCAATTAAGATAAAGTAAGTTTAACTGTTCCATCAAATGTCTTGCAGCAGGCTTTTGTGTTCGTCTCTTTATTTAACTTCTAAAAGCTCTAATCAACCCTGCTATTTTTAAGAAAATCAAAAATCCAAATAAACTGCTGAAAGATAAGTCTAAATTTCGAAAATCCAGCGCAAAACGTTAACACGTTAAGTTACTAACTAAAGGGAAGCAAAGACAAACAGTCCAAGAATCGAATCAAGCAAAGAGAGTTGCTCCAAGAAAAGGATATGTAGTGCACTGCAATTTTAGAGTCCACTACACCAACACAAGATACATATTTTATAAAATTAAACAATCATGTTTCTATTTTAGTACAAATCTTGAGCGAAGCTAATATTGTTGTCAAGCTGGTTCTAGGATCATAATTGAAGTTCAAACTCCGAAAACTTACTTTCCGAAGTGCACTAATACAAAAAGAATATTGTTAAAACGGGAGACCAAAATAATATGACAGGACATAGATACGAATTACTGGATTTATCCGAAATTCACTTGCTTCACTTTACTTTAATGAGATAACCTTCTACTCCTTATTCCTTCTCGGAGCCTCTCGTGGATATTAGAGTGTGTTGCAGTCGGGAAGGAAGAGGAGGAGGTTCTCTCAATAACTTACTACTCACAAAATCGATAAATGCTTAAATTATTTCAGTGAAATCTGAAGAATTGTTAGGCAAATTAGGTGGTTTCCGCGGATTCTTCAAAAGCTGAGAATATTAGTTTGTAGCGCAGACAGGAAGGAAACCGAGGAGGTTCTCTTATTAACTTACTACTCACAAATATGTTGGGGTTTGGAACCGTCAGCAACATGCACTAAAACAGAGTTTTATCCACAATACCGAAATAGAATTTTTTGCACTCGACGCGCGTTTCGCTTACCATGTTAGCATCATCAGGAGATGATTAAGACACAAAATCAACTAAATGCTTCATTACATATTTATCAAATTATTCAAGTGAAACCTGAAGTCAGCAAATTTTGTACTGAGACTGTCTGATAATTGAATATGGATGTGGATAAGTCTAATTACGAAATAAGCAGAGCGAAAAGCGTATCTACACGTTAAGATAACCAAAGGATAGCAAAGACAACCCGTTTGAGAATAGAATCAAGCAAAACGAGTTGCTCCCAGGAAAGGATATGTATTGCACTGCAATTAGAGTCCAGTACACTCACACAAGATACATATTTCATAAAATTAAAGAATCATCTGGTTATTTTAGTAAAAATCTTGAGCGAAGCTAACAATTATTGGAGGTCAAGCTCCTAAAACTTACCTTACCTTTCCGGAGGACACTAATACAAAGATATTATTGTAAAACAGGATACCAATACATTATGACACGACATGGATCGAATTACTGGATTTACCCGAAATGTACTTACTTTACTTTCATGAGAGAACCTTCTACTTCGCCTTATTCCGTCTAGCAGCCTCTTCAAAAGCCGTGGATATTAGAGTGCGGCGCAGCCGGTAATGATTAGGAGGAGGCTCTCTCATTAACTTACTACTCACAAAATCGATTAAATGCTTCATTTCAGTGAAACCTGAGGCATCACTTGGATTCTTTAAAAGCTGAAGATATTAGATTGTAGCGCAGGTAGGAAGGAAGGCCAGGAGGTTCTCTCATTAACTTACTCCTCACAAAATCCACTAAATCTTCTTTATATATTTATCAAATTATTCCAGTGAAATCTGAAGTCAGGAAAGTCAATGTTACTGAGACTGTCTGATAATCGGGTATGGCTGTGGGTGAAATTTCTTGAAGAAATCCTCGTTCCCAATTTGGTTGTCTCGGTTTCCCAATGCCCAAGACACCGACGTGCCAAACGGAAGTATCTAACGGCTTCCCGATTATCCTAAGCCTCTCGGTATATGTCCCGGTGAAGTGACACCTGGAATGGCCAGCAATGTCTTCGAATTTGGATCCGTCCTTTTTTTGTGGAAATACTTAAAAACAAATTCCTAAGTAGTACTGTGTTCAATCACACGTCAGTAGAAAGTCAAAAATAACCGAAATACTATGGCATTTATGATGGTATATGTCCACAATTAACTTCTACTAGGCGATCAAGTATGGCTGTAGATGAAATTGCTTTAAGAAATCTTTGTTCCCAATTTGGTTATTTTGGTTTTCCAATGGCCAAGACACCATGACAAACGAAAGTATCTGATCATTTTCCCATTATCCTAAGCCCCTTCGTAGATATCCCGGCGAAGTGACACGTGGAATGGCCAGCAGTATCTTGGGATTTGGCTCCGTCCGATTTTTATGTTGAAATACTTAAAAACAAATTCCTAAGTAGTACTGTGTTCAATCAGACTTCAGTAGAAAGTCAAAAAACCGAAATACTGTGGCATTTATGATGGTATATGTTCACAATTAACTTTCACTTGGCAATAGCAATTAAGATAAAGTAAGATTAACAGTTCCAAACAAATTTCTTGCTGAAAGCTTTCAATTGCATTCCCTTTTTTAACTTATAAAAGCTGTTATCAACCCCGTTTTTTTTTTAGGAAAACCAAAAATATAATTAAACTGCTGAGAGATAAGTCTAAATTACGAAATAAACAGCGAAAAGCGTATCCACAGGTTAATATAAACAAAGGAAAGCACAGACAAACCGTCTGAGATTTGAATCAAGCAAAACGAGTTGCTCCAAGGAAAGGATACGTAGTGCACTGTATTTAGAGTCCACTACACTCACACAAGATACATATTTCATCACATCTTGAGAAAAGCTAACATCTGGAGATGAAGCTCCTAAAACTTACCTTACCCTCTCCAGAGGGCACTAATACAAAAAAAACAATATTAAAACAGGAGACCAAAACATTATAACACGACATGAATACGAATTACTAGATTTACCCGAAATTTACTTACTTTACTTTATTTTAATGAGAGAACCTTTTACTTCTCCTTATTTCTTCTAGGAACCTTTTCAAAAGCCGGGGATATTAGAGTGCGGCGCAGATCATACATTTGTCAATTATGCACAGCAATATTTCCCTGATAATATTTTTTAAATGGTTCAATACTTAAATAAGTCAAAGCGTCTAATTTTTCGGGCGTACGACTATATCCTACGACATAGTTAAGGGCATGAACCAATTTTAGAAAACATGTCATATCCGAAAATAAGGAAAATACAATTTGTGTATCATACATTGGTAAATTATGCACAACAGTACGTCCCTGATAATACAGCAAAATAATAACAAATTTTGAGATTAGCTGAAGACATGAAACCGTTGAACTTAGAAGAATGCAGGCAACAGCTTAAAATAAGGAAGAAGAAAATCTTTACTTTAGCTGAAGTTCCTATAAATAATTAAGGAACGTCTGAGTTATTTTACCAATCATCATATGTGTGGAATTACATATTTTTTTAAATTATTTATCCATTTATCGAATGGCACAATTAACAATATACATATTCACAATTTTACGACTTCACATTGAGATACTCAATATGAAAGCCACCTTCATTAAATGGTTCAATAATTATTAAATAAGTCAAAGCATCTATTGGGCGTACGACTAAATCCTACGACTTAGTTAAGAACAGGAACCAATCTCAGAAAACATGCCATATCAAAATTATTAAGAAAATACAATGTGTGTATCATACATTCGTGAATTATGCACAACAATATTTCCCTGATAATATTGCAAAATATTAAGATATTTCGAGATTAGCTGAAGACATGAAACCAACTGTTGAACTAAGCTGAAGTTCCTATAAATAATTAAAGGACGTCTGAGTTATTTTACCAATCATCATCTGTCTGGAATTACATATTTTTAAAATTATTTATCTACTTATCGTATGACACGTACGAACACTGATACCAAGAACAAACACATAAAAGTGTTCCATACAAATGTCAGGTCACTACGAAACAAAAATGAAGAGCTACAAGCACTCATAGCTGACAAAGACCTTGATCTACTATGCTTAACAGGCTAACAAAAGCAGACATGGAAGGAACTCATATTGAAGGCTACAGATTTGCTGATTTTTCTGCAAGAGAGCATTGCACTGGTAGCGGAACAGCTATTTTTGTCAGAAACAAAATTGATTTTAACGTGTTAACTGTATCTAAAAGCTTTAGTATTGATTAGATTTTAGAATGTAGTTGTATCTACTTAGAATGTTTTAATTTAAATGTTTTGACTGTCTATCGCTGTCCCTCTGGCCAGTTTGACAGCCCTTAACCTCTCTAAATGGAATATTGACTCATATGCACATAAACATTCAGGTTTTAGAAGGGGATTTCGACTTAATTTTTTTAGCTCACAATAACAATGTCCTTTGGATGCAGGATACTCTTATGAGTTTTAATTTAAGGCAGACAATTCAGAAGGCAACGCGAGGAGATCATGTTGCAAATGTTGTCAGCATGGGTTTCTCAGATCACCTGGGGCAAATGGTCAGTTTTGTAAGGCAACAAAGGGAAACAAATACTCTGGGTAAATCAACTTTTAGGCCAATTACTCAGAGGGATATGTTCCTATTCCATAACAGATTAAATGAAAAAAGCTGGAGTTTTATTGATGAATATGGTATGAGTGTAGAACAAAAGTTTTTAAGTTTGATGAATAACTTAGAATCTGCCTTCCGGGAATCCTTTCCTGAAAAAAACATAAATATGTTTCTCTTTCCCGGACAATAAATTCACCTTCTCTCAGACTGGATTCAACCAAGTGAGAAATGTTATAAACAGTCTAAAAAATAAAAAGAGCCGAGACATATATAGACTGAATGTAGACTTAATCAAAAATGTAAAAAATATCATAATAGGTCCTCTCACTAAACTCATTAACCTCTGCTTTAGGGAGAAGACTTTCCCAATGGTCCTCAGGAGGGCAATAGTAATGCCAATTTTCAAAAAAGGGAACTCAGGAGTGCCTGAAAACTATTGGCCAATTTCTCTTCTACCTATAGTCTCAAAAATTGTGGAGAAATGTTTGACTTTTCAGATAGTTACATTCTTCAAAAGTAGAGGGTATTTCTCCGAGTGTCAGTTTGGCTTGAGAAAGGGAAAAAACACCATTTTAGACCTTATTTCGCATATAGCAGAGTCTTTTCAAACCCACAAAATAGTTAAAGGACGTCTGAGTCATTTTACCAATCATCATCTGGTCTGAAATTACATATTTTTTAAAATTATTTATCTATTTATCGTATGAGACAATTAACAATATATATTCATTCTCACAGTCCAAGAATCGGATTCATCAAAAGCTAAGGATATTAGATGGTAGCGCAGACAGGAAGACAGGCGAGCAAGTTCTCTCGTTAACTTACTACTCACAAAATCAATTAAATCTTCTTTATATATTTATCAAATCATTCCACTGAAACCTGAAGTCAGAAAAGTCAGTGTCGATGAAATTCCTTTAAAAAAATCTTTGTTCCCAATTTGGTTGTCTCGGTTTTCCAATGCCCAAGACACCGACATGCCAAACGAAAGTATCTGATGGCTGACCCATTAGCCTAAGCCTCTTCGTAGATACCCCGGCGAAGTGACACGTGGCATGGCCAGCAGTATCTTCGGATTTGGCTCCGCCCGATTTTTATGATGGAATACTTAAAAACAAATTCCTAAGTAGTACTGTGTTCAATCAGACTTTAGTAGAAAGTCAAAAACCGAAATACTATGGCATTTATGATGGTATATGTCCACTTTCCAACTTTCACTTGGCGATAGCAATTAAGATAAAGTAAGTTTAACTGTTCCAAACGAATGTTTTGCAGCAAGTTTTTGTTTTCATCTCCTTTCTAACTCTTAAAGCTCTGATCAGCATTGCTTTTTTTAAGGAAAATAAAAATCCAAATAAACTGCTGAAAGATAAGTCTAATTACGAAATAAGCAGCGAAAAGCTTATCTACACGTTAAGATAACCAAAGGAAAGCAAAGACAAACCATCTAAGAATCGAATCAAGCAAGGAAAGGATATGTAGTGTACTGCAATTAGAGTCCAGTACACACACAAGATACATTTGATAAAATTAAAGAATCATGTAGTTATTTTAGTACAATCTTGAGCGAAGCTAACATTGCCGATGAAGTTCAAGCTCCTAAAACTTACCTCACCTTTCCGGAGGTCACTTATACAAAAAGAATATTGTTAAAACAGGAGACCAAAACATTATGACATGGCATGGATACGAATTAGTGGTTTTACCTGAAATTTACTTACTTTACTTTACTTTAATGAGAGAACCTTTTACTCCTCTTTATTCTTTCTAAGAACTTCTTTAAAGCGGTGGATATTAGAGTGCGGCGCAGTCGGGAATGGTGAGGAGGTTCTCTCATTAACTTACTACTCACAAAAGTATGTCCTGTGGTTTCCGCGGTTTCTTCAAAAGCTGAGGATAATAGATTATAGCGCAGAGAGTAAGGCGATGAGGTTCTCTCATTAACTTACTACTAACCAAATCAACTAAATGCTTCATTATATATTTATCAAATTATTCAAATGAAACCTGAATTCAGCAAATTTTGTCTGATAATCCAGTATGGCTGTAGATGAAATCCTCGTTCCCAATTTGGTTGTCTTGGTTACCCAATGACCAAAACACCGTCGTGCCAAACGAAAGTATCTGATGACTTCTCCATTATCCTAAGCCCCTTCGTCGATATCCCGGCGAAGTGACACGTGAAATGGCCAGCAGCGTCTTCGGATTTGGCTCTGTCCGATTTTTTTTTGTGGAAAAGTTGATAAACAAATTCTGAAGTAGTTCAATCAGAATAAAAAGTCAAAATGTGCCACGTAAAAATATTCTCTAATTTTAGGTGTATCCCAAGCGGGACATAACCAACATTGTAGAAAGCAGTCACTACCTGAAGATTGGCTCCTGGTGTAGAGCGGGAGCTACTCCGGGCGCTCAGTCCAGAGGCAAATGCAAAACAGCCAGATGGGTCAAGCCGTTTAGATGCTTAGGTAAGCTCGTTTAATGAATTTGTAAAATACCTTTCATGATAGTATCTATCAGGTGATACTTTTTTTATGAAACTACCACAAGAGATAAGTGAAGGATGGGTGTAATTAGGTTGTTTTTTAATAAGGTACCCATCAATCTTCATTTGAAGCACAGATGCGCTATGGTGGAAATAAAGCTTGGGTATTCAGTGGAAATATTTTTTTCCATGTAGATGGTATGGATGACAAAATATTTTGAGATAAGTACTTTAGAGACGTAACGAAATATTGAGATATATTCCTCCCGAATGCATCCATTAATTAGTTAAATTTCTTTAACTTGAACTTATTTCTCATAATTTTCTATGCGTACCATTTTATTAGCGAACCATATCTAAAGCCTTCAGATATATTTAGCTGAAACATTTAGAATCACTTCGGTTAATAATGGATTATGAAGATTTATAGATTGCGTTTTATCAGATAATCCTTTAAATAGTGAGTAAAAATTTAGATTTCTCACCTATTTTTAGATAACAATGTATCAAAACAATATACAGTTCAATTAATATCTAACGAATCACTTATAAGAACATGCTATATTTACAGTCTAATATTTTAATGCGCTGTATCTTGGAAATTCGATATTTTCGGACACATGTTACGGGATTTTTATTAATTTAAATATCTAATGAATTACATACTTTATAATAGAAGTTACATATAAGGAGATATCGACATCATTCCATCATTTGCGTCCTAACAGAAACCATACAATTTTCGTAAATAAGCTTGTCTGGTTTATATTTTGGTGGCATCAAGCCAAACGTTTCCTTCAACACTAATTATGAAACTGCCTTTTTCCATTTTGATGGGCAACGGAGTTTTCTTGTTGAGGCTGAATCTGAAGTTTCGGATAAGTGAAACTAATCCTACTTTGGTTTGCATCATTCCAAATCGGAGCCCTGAAAATTAAAATCTGAATATAGTATTTTATCTTGTGTTAATATTTTGAACGGAACTACTGAAAATCAATGTTCCAAGATTATGGTTTTAAATTAGGGCACTCATTATTTTTTGTCAAGCGTTCAAGAGGCAAACATATTGTTTTTTTTTTATTTATCCACGGCCGAAGCCCAATTTACAATTTAGGTAGTGTTATAAATTAACAAACATAGGAAATAAATAGTTTAACTAAATTAGAGATAGAGTGATAAAGACTTCAACAACAACATTATAAAATAAAAATTATAAAAAAAAAATTATAAAATTTCCATTTTCCCTTAAAGTATTACAGATCACATCAGACTATCACATTGTAACATTATCAAACTGATTTAGGAATCTTACATAAGGAGAGAAAAAGTCTATATCTGTATGCTGATTTGCCAATCTAGAACATCTGGAGATAAAACAGTTTGAGCCAAAATTAGTTCTGTGAGATGGGTAGTGAAAACTGTCTATAGACCGAGTTGATCTAGAAGGAATACGTATATTTATTTTTTGGAGCAATTCTGGAGCAATAACTCTTCCATGCAATATATTGTAAAAGGTTTGGAGATCTCTTTTTTTGTGGCGGGTTATAATTGGCGACATGTTTAGCAAAGACAAAACCTCAGAGTCAGTATAGTTATCCAAAATATGTAACGTGTAAGCAACTTGTTTTAAAAATTCGTGTTCAACCAAACTGAGGGCATGTGCATGGGTTGCATAATGGGGAGACCAGACACCAGAAGAGGACGGACAAGAGCACAATAAAGAGTTTTAAGGGCCGCTATACCGTTGAAGTCCTGTGTGGTTCTCCTAACAAAACCCAACATTTGAAAGGCCTTTCCCACAACATTGCTAAGAGAAATTGTTGAGAAAACTGGAGACTGCTCTCTAGGGTAACACCGAGGTCCTTAACAAGGGATATCTTTTCCAGAGGAGAGTGGCTGATTCTGTATTGAAAGTTTATTTGGGTCCTGGAACGAGCAAAAGTCATGGCCTTACATTTGGTAGGATTGAGCTCCATGCCGTTTCCCAAACACCATTCCTGCAAGTTGTTGAAGTCATACTGGAGTTTATCACAGTCCTCAGGAGTTCTTATGAGGAGGCTCATTTTTAAATCGTCGGCAAACAGCAAGAAGAAAGCACATGAGAAGCACTCACAAATGTCATTGATGAAAACAATAAATAACAGTGGTCCCAGATGGGGGCCCTGGGACACACCAGATGGAACACCGATTTTCCTGGACAAAAAATTACCAACTTTGACAATCTGTATCCGGTCTGTTAAGTAACTCTCCAACCAGGCCAAGCGGCCAAGATATTCAAGCTGAGAAGGAAGATTGTTATCTTTACGCTTATGGTTAACAAATGACCAAATTTTTTTAGCATTATTGCATATGGCCAATTCTGAGTTATAGATGTAATTATTATAAGATTCCCGTGTCAGTCGAGTACACAAACGTCTCGGTCTATCAAACTCCCGATAATCATGGACAGATTTAGTAGTTTTATATTTTCTATGAGCAATTTTTTTCTGAATTATAAGATTTTTAAGATTTGGAGTAAACCATATCGGGCAGTTTCTAGCCGAGTATTTTTTCAGTGGTACAAAAATATCAATAGCCATATAAATAATATCATACATAATATTTAATATAAGATCAAGTGATTTAGCTACAAATAAGTTGTCCCAGTCTATTCGGTCAAAAAACTGCACTAAATCAGAATAATTGGTTGAGTTGAAATCCCTATAGAACCCTACAAAGTTTAGAGAATTGTCTGCATCTGATCTTTTCACCTTTGTAAGAATACAAAGGGGAGGGTGGATAGTAGGAGGAACCAAGAAACTCTCAGCTAAGCAAACGACACTTTCGGCATCCTGAGTCAGAACCAGGTCCAGTAGACTACCTTGTGTAGTCAGGAAGCAGTTTTTTTGAAAGAGGTTGTGGAAGTTGCACGTGTTGGACATTACCTCTATGGCGGCTGCTTGCAAAGGTGAGGCATCACCATGTATGGGCAGCGCAGAGCCTAGTCTACCATCACTCCACACAGCATGTCTCAGGTTGAAGTCACCAATAACATGTCTAGGAACATTGGGCAATCTCATAGCCAAGTCATCCAAAGTTTCAGAAAATACTATGTAAGACTGAACCGGAGAGTTTGGAGGGATATAATCTCCTCCTAGGACAAAGCTGGCCTCTCCGGATCCAACCAAAACAAAAATCTGTTCTATAGATTCAGGAACTTACAACCTCCTGCTAGGTATGGATTTATAAATAGCAATCAACGCTCCGCCTCCTCTTCTGCATGAACTGGTCTCGGGTGAACGATCCTTACGGTAAACAAGAAAATCAGTAAAGCCAAGCTCTGCGTCGAAGACACCACCATGAAGCCAGGTTTCAGTAAGCACAAATATGTCATGCTGGCACACGGGGATATTATGTTGGAGTTGAATTAGCTTTGTTCTCAGGCTTTGGGTATTTTGATAATATTTAGAATAGCTGTTAGACACCGAAGAAGTATCTAGTTTTTTGTGACTATTTTTGGAACACCTTGGAAATATCTGATTAGAATATTTTTCTCACCATTTGAGACTCGCTGTCTAAACTCGGCTTTAACTTTAGATTCAGAATCGATTTGCATTTTAGTTAAATCAGGGTTAATAAATACATTTGTACCTTTCAACCTGCTCCTGCAGCGAATTATTTTCTGTGCATCTTCCTTGCTATGCAGGATGACCTTTAAAGCCCTGTGACCATTTTTGTTAGGTTTCCCAACACGAAGGTCTTAACCTCAACATTACATCCCAACTGTTGGAATATAGTATTTACATCATCCTGATCGTTGTGCTTTTCTCGGGTAGATTGCAAATATTCAAATTATTTGAACGATTTTGGCGTTCCTGCAGCTCAATAAAAAAAATCACTGTCTAATGTGCGAGAGGTATCATTCCCAACTCCAGGGTTATTAGCAGCGGGGGGATTTTGAGTTGTAGTTGCCTTTAACGATCGTATTTCCGTCCTAAGTTGGTCCAGAGCCTCCAGAATTGATGGGATTTGAGTCAAACCAGATTGACAATCTTCACAGTGGTATTTTAAAGTTCGTTGACCTTTGAGTTCAACCACTCTAATTTCAGAGGAATTTAATCCAGAACATACGAGTTTGTGAATAGCCCTATTGCAGCTATCACAAAATGTCATCAATTTTTGATTATCCTCAACTTAATTGCATTTTAAACATTGCATGGCAAATTTTAGGTTAACTGTTCACAATTCAAAAGGGAGGCCTAAAAAACTGCAAACTACTATTGCAAACTGTGAGGAGTCACTTTTAAAGCCTCAAGCAGGTAGATTCAACAATTATTTTCCAGTGGAAACTAAACTTTTTAGTGACTAGAAAAATAACACTTACAACCAAAACAATAACATAACCTCTTTTATCATTGTTGAAAGGAAAATTAAATTCATCTCTTATCTGGGCCTGGATATTCACCTGACATATATCCAATCGAAAGAAGTGACTTAAAGAAACAAACAAATGGGTATTTTGTGCAAGTTTTATTTTAAAAATTGTAGCCGATCGCTTTTGGCCTTAGGTAATCCCCGGTGTTACTAGCCATATATTCCCATTTTTGCGGTCCTCCAAAATGTAACGGTTTCATATATAGACAATATAGCGCAAGTCAAGTAAAGTGAATGTGTTTTCTTTTATTTTCACGAAAATACATGTAAAATCATTATAATAAATTTAACAATAATCTTTCTTATTGACGTATGTGCCACATCGAACCTCGTTAATATCGCAGCCGAGAGTGACGCAGTTTAATTGGTTAGTTTGGGTTAATTTTCTGAACCGAGAATGCTATAAGCGTGCAGTTTGTGTCGTTCCACTTCTATTGAACTTCAGGATTTTTTGGTGGTTCGAAAAATTGTTTATAACTTATACAGATTCTCTAATAAAGCTGCCATTTTCAACTTCGAAAATCAACTATGTTGTCATAGCATCATAAAAAGGATCAAGCCTAAGGTATCTGAATATTGCCATAAATCCTAGAGGATGCTACAATTTTTGGTTAGATTTTTGTAATTTATAAATACACATCTTATAAGACGTCTTTTTGCGGTCGAAGATTTTGAAACCGTTTCGAAATCTTGACATATGTTTCGTTTATGCGTCGAAACGGCGACGTCATGTAAGAAACGTTTCATTACATTTTAAAACCCAGGTGGAGAACGTTTCGAAAGCATTTTGATAGTGAACGCATATGTCAACTAGTCAATATTATTGTCGTAGAAGAATATTATATTTAAAAAAAGTCGTTCGTTTCGTTATCCTTTTGAATGTTTATTATTTTCTTTCTACTAACCGATTTTGTAAAGAAATGAACGATAGTGGGTTGGTCCAGGTTATCCTGGGAGATTGAGCTTCAGTTACTTCCAACTCATTTTCATCAGGCCACACAATATATTAATCGAGTAATAGAAGTATCTGATTTAAAATGTTGGTAGTGGATAGATAAACAGTGGTTTCTCCTACTGAAAATCGTTCTGCTATGGAAATAAGGGTTTTCCCTTTTCGCAACCACCACAACGTCATAAGGAACTGCTTATCTACAGGAATGGGTATGCCACCCCCATTATATGGAATACTTAAATCAGGTCCAGCAATTTTCGTTAGAAATGTATTAAAGGTACCCTGTGTCACTCGGAATAGCTTGAAAAAATCATACTCCGGATATTTATCGAACCAATCTTCTGATACCAAACGGTAATGCTCGGTTTGTTTAAATAGCAGCAATTGGTAAAATATATTGCTAGTCGTGTTTCCTCTATTGAACCAATGTAGCGTATGCAAAACATTTTTCTCTGGATTAAAACTATCGGCTAATAATAACATTTTCATGTGATTCGCCATAATTTTCAAAGTAAAAAAACATACCCGCTCTAGCAAAAAACTCAGAAATATAAGAAGTACACTTTAAAAAATCACAAAGCAAAACCTACAAACTGCTGACAGGTGACAGGTTTGGATTTTATCACGTCGCGATTTCAAAAACTTGCATTTTCGCGAACAGTAAACGTCAGTGACGTAAATATTGAAAGCGTTTTAAAATCTCAACGCAACGCTTTCATCACAAAAAGACGTCTATTATTTGCCGGTTCACTTCCATATTTTAATAGTTACCTACTTGAGTTTGGAACCCAGGTTTCTATAGTGAACATTTCTGTCGACGTCAGAATAACACAGTTGAATTTAGCATTTATTTAGTTAAAACGTTTTAAACTCTAGTAGAAGAAGCATAAACGGTACTCCCTTTTGCACCGAAGCAGAACCAATAGTGGTTACCAGAGGACGAGTTCGAACTAGATTTCAGAAGTATCCCGCCTCCAAAAGCACCATAAAGAGATGGTGCCTGAAATATTCGAACTATGGCTATTTGGAGGTAGACACGCGTAAAAGAATCATGGTTTCTTTGCATGGATCTTTATGTCCAGTTTCTTCAAACATGGATTACTTTATTCTTTAAATAAACTGGTCAACCCATAAAATGCTAGAGCTTGAAAACTAGTTAATGAATTTTGATGGACTTTTCAGGGTCTAAAACGTCATTTCACATAGATTTTCTATGATCGAAACGATTTTCTTGGGGTCTGAGTTTTTCATACACAAGGCCAACAATAAACTAAACTCAGGTAACATGGAATTGAGCAGGATAAATGAATGTTAAAAGATATTGCGGATATAATGCAATCGATCGGCTCTGGAAACAAATCTATCTCAGGGTATAGACACCAAGGCCACTGGGAGGGGTTCTTAAAAGTACTTGCAGGCAGGATCGCATGACTTCGGGCTGTAAGACCAGACATGAATGTAACTGAGCAGGTATGGAGCATGCTTAAAAATATATTGAATGATGGTGAGTTGAATTGAATAATTTGGAAGATTTTTCTAATGCCACTAGAGCAGAATGGCGAGCTATTCTCTAGTATGTGAACAGCATGCCAAGAAAGGCGGCGGAGGTGCACTGGGTTAGTTTGGGTTAGGACCAACCCGGTATTAGAGCGCTTATTAATATTAAAGCAGCATTGGCCAGTCCATATTGCTGGATCCCGCAACTGAGTTGTTGTGTTAAATTTGATTCCTCTTATATTGATCTGAACTTCAAATTGACAAATTTTAAAGCAAAACGTTAAATTTTTTGTTGGCCCTGTATTATGTAAAAATCTCAAACCCCAACTAAGGTCACTGAAAATAAAAGAATTATTGCAGAAATGACACACTTACTTAGAAACTTTGTTGTTTTTTGCATGACTTTATTGATCACTGAATAATATTCAGCATTGTTGATATACGGAGTGATCAATAAAGTCATGCAAAAAACAACAAAGTCTCTAAGTGAGTGTGTCATTTCTGCAATAATTCTTTTACTCGTTACAACATGTTACGTTGCCAAAATAATACCAATATTTAGGCGCTTTTGCCACTTTTTGGGACTTAATGTGAAAAAGACCGGCTTTTAAAATGCAGCAAAAATGGGACTACAAATTGCTTTATTGGCCAGTTTATTAGTTTTAATAAAGGAATAAAGTAATTCGGACTTAAAGAAACTATCACGTAATGCTAGTTTCTTCAAGTTGACTATAACGACAGTATTCTCTTACCTATGCACATTCTCGGGCCTTCTCCGAATGGTAAAAACGTACAATCAGGCCTCGTGGCTTTATTTTCTTCACTAAATCTCTCTGGATCAAACACTTCCGGCTTGGGGTAGTATTGAGGATCCATATGCAGACCCCAAACTGGAATATTCACTCTCGTACCTTTCTCAATCACGACATCCGTATTCGGAACCTTATAGTCTTTTGTACACACCCTTGGCAATCCTGTTACCGGGGGGAATTTTCTTAGAGTTTCTGTAATAAATAAAGGCATCTTCAAATCGATTAATTCACTAGCTTAGATAATAATTACTCACCATTAATAACTTTTTCTAAATACGTCATTTCCATAATAGCATCGTAAGTGATTTTTCCATCATGCCTTGCCAACACTCTATTGATTTCTTGTCTCACTTTTTCTTGGATGTCCGGATTCTGAGCAAGTTCAAGCAAGGCAAAGGTCATGGTAGTGGAAGAAGTCTCGAATCCAGCAAAAAAGAATATAAAACACTGAGCGATAATATCATTTACAGACACCAGCTGTTTTCCCTTGGCATTTGGATCACCACTTACTTTGGTGCTGTCGCTGATAGTTACTTGGTTCTTGAGTTCAAGCAACAAATGCATAAAATCTTTTCTGAATATTTCATTAGTTTCTCTGGTCTTTATAGTTTCCTTTACAATGTTGGTAAAGAAATTGGTTACCTCACTGCCAGTGTTTTTGAATCCTAAATATCCCAGAAGTTCCCAGGGCACGATGCCCTGTAGCCATAATCTTATTGGTCTGCGTTCGAGTACCTTCTTACCATATATCCTAAACATATTGTCAGGATCATCCAAGGAATTACATTCAATGCCAAAAGCGCAGCTTGCGATGATATCTGTGGTAAATCTACCTGAAACTTCTTTAATAGTGAATGGCTCGTGATTGGCTGCATAATTTCCTACTACCTTTTCCAGACCTTCAGTTTTCTCCAGAAGCGTTTCAAACATCATCTTCATCTTTCCGGAGGTGAAGGTAGGGGTAAGTTTAGCTCTTAGCTGCTTCCATCTTTCCCCTTCCAAATTGAACAGGTTCATGGACAGGATATCTTTAGGATGATGGAAAACTCCGTGAGAATTGAAATAGTTGAAATCCTTCTGCATAATATCTTTGATAAGGGCCGGATCGAGGGGCACGTAAAAAGGTTGCCAAAACAAGTAATGACCAGCATGCTGGGAGCCCAATTTCCTTAATTCCCTGTACCTCTCCAAATTTGCCTCACCAAAGGAAGATTTGTTGGTCAAGATTTTTCTGAAGTCTCCAAAGAAAAACTCTGTTGGCAGAGTCGGTACGCCTTTTCTTTGCCAATGGGTTTGGCGCCATTTCACGTAAATAAGAAACGTTATTATACCGATCGCTATATATGTCAAGATCATTGTCCGGATTAAATGTAACGACACTGTTCACAAGCACGATTAGACTGAGAATGATGTTTTTAATTCCGCAGTGCCCATACATTTATTTATATATTTTAATGACTAACGGTAAATAATAATCTCATTTTTATCGAGTGCCATATAAGTATATATATCCGGTGCATAGTATCTCGACTGTTATTTATTTTGACTTCTAATATCATCGGGCTTTGTTATCTGTCTCGTAATGTGTTGTAATATTTTTTAATTCAAATGACGAGGTCAGCAAGTTTTACTTGGAAATGTGCCCTAATCGAGCTGCTCTGGGAGTCGAAAATAATCAAACTCTTCTTATCGCTTAAGATAAATACCTACTTCTGAGTTTTAAAACGCTCCCAAATTCATAAATATTTATTCTCTTGAAAGGGCAATTTAAATGATATTGAAAATAAAACATAAACGTTATTGAACTCTTGGGACTGCCCATTAAATTTTATTGCCCGCTTAACAACTCACAATGGCCAATTATTAAACGGTTTACAGAATAATAGTCAGAGTGATCAAAATCTCATTAGAAGAAATAGTAAATAAAAATAATGTAAGTGGGATTCTTATGACAAATTGATATTTTCTAAATAACAATTGCATATCAAATGAAAAAGATACAAAAGAAAACGTATCACATGTAATTTCGTATATTTTATTGTATTTTTTTGAATCTGGAGGCGATTTTAGACAGGTTATCAAAAAGGAAGATTGGAAAGCAGGCTAACACAGGCTCTAACACCCTCCAATATTGAGATACAGGGTGTTAAAATCAAAATAGAGGTTTTTGCTTATATTTTTCCAAAAATTTCTAGTCCGCTATGAGCACATAAAGGTAGAGGTATGGGGCGTAGCAATGAGGGCAACTGCCTCCTCCCCTACCATTTTGAATTGGTGCCTACGAACCTATAATATTTATTCGTTCGCATTTATTTTACCTATTTTTTTTAAATACGTAATATATAAATTGGGTTTAAAAATTATTACATAAAATGGAATTTGTAAATTGGTACTTTTGTCAAAAAATGGCACTGATGGTTATAAGTAGCCATTTTTTACTTTAGTTTTTAGTATTGCAGTGGACACGTTTCAAAAGTGTGATATTTATTTCTAGCATACTCACTTTCTGCTTTTTAGTTCATTTGCAATTAAGTTTTTTATTGTCTCTGGAAAGGTGAGTTTGTTAAGATCGAAAATTAACAATAAGAAAAAGAAATCAGGTGCTCAATTAAGGAAAAAATGGTCGTACAAAAAGTTGAAGTTAGCTGCAACGCAAAGCAGAAAATTTTGGAATTAAAACAAAAATACTGCTCAGTAAGAAAATTATTTTTTTGTATTTTTATTAATCTTTTTTTTGGCCTAATATTTATGAATAAATTATAAAGTTTTTACATTAATATTTTAAAAATATATTATAACAAATAGCATGTGTTTTTATCACTATAATAGTAAGGGTTCTAAAAATATTTTTAATTTAACCTGAGACCTTTTTCGATCAAATATAATTTGAATATTTATGTTGATTTTGGTGTTTTAAAAATTGTAGAAAAAACAGAAGAAACCGGCTTTTTTCGAAAAAAAATAACTGTTCAAATTAGAAAGATTAATTTTTTTTCGTTTTTTTTTTGGTATCTCGGTTCCTAGAATTAATTCCATCATCATCAGTCTCTGCAAGGAACTGGTTCACATTCAACCCATGTACTCGAAAAAAAATAAGAAGATGTTGAAAAAATCGGCTGCAATTATTAGAAGCAACCTTTAACTTCTAGGTGAGAACATCAGTAGAAAAAATACTCCAGAAAGAAAATATGATAATGATGATCAATATGATCAGTTAATTTGTTAATAATATGTTCCAATACAAATCGTCCTAATGAAGATTCTTCTGATTCTGAAGAAGATCGTAGTTTTGATAATACTGATGACGAAATTGCGTCTTCAGAATCTGACTAACTCTTGGACTTTTTTATAATCTCATTGCTTTGTGTTTCATTTTTCATATGATATAAAAGTTGTTCTGTTTTTCTTACTAATAAGATTTAAATTTTATTTTTGTTTTGTACCAGTAAGAATATTATAGTTTTTTTTTGTTCTTTTTTAATTTGTAAGTATATGTTGTGGCTTTTGTCAGAGTTCTGTTTGTTACATTTTCCTATTTAGCTTTTGTTTTTCTATATATAATTTAAGAAAAAATCAAATTAAGGAAAAAAACGGGAACGGTTAAAATACTAATTAAGTTTGTTAATATTTGTAAGGCTGAGTGAATGGACATGGAGCCCCTCAAATATTAACATGTAGAGAGTCTTTGATTATATTTACGTGGCTCCTAGAGCCTTTTTTTATTGGAGATAGAAAAGATAGTCTTACACAAAAATTGTACGTTTTTTCCATATTATCTTTTGAAATTTTAGGAAAAAAGAATCGCATCAAAAAATTTATATAGGCAACTCTAATTTTTCTATAAATGGAACACCCTGTATTATGCGCTAAAATGGAAGATCTTTTCTTTTTAATTTTAAATATATATAAATGTTGATGATATTTGGATGAGCCATTTTTGGGATATTTTAGTTTAAATTATAATAAATTGCAAAAAGTTTCATAGTGGTATTAAGAAAGCCATGGACATTGGACAATAGGCACGTTTTCCTTTCAACTTATTTATAATTTAAGCTAAAATATCTCAAAAATGGCTCATCCAATTACCATCAACATAATTTGAAATCAGAAAAAAGATCTTTCGTTTTAGCGCATAATATACAGGGTGCTCCATTTAAAAAAGTTGAGGTTGCCTATATTTTTCCATTTTTTCACGCGATATTTTTTTTTCCTGATAATTTTAAAAGATAATATGAAAAAATCCTAAATATTGCAAAATCGTTTTTTTTTCTGGACTTTAATAATTAATTTGCCAATATGTTCCATATACAAATCGTCCTAATGAAGATTTTCTGATTCTGCAGAAGATTGTAGTTTTGATAATACTGATGGTGAAATTGTGTCCTCAAAATCTGAGCAACTGTTGGATTTTTTATAATCTCTGTGCTTTTTGTTTTAGTTTTCATGTGATATAAAAGTTGTTCTGTTTCTCTTACTAATAAGACATTTTTTTTTTATTTTTTGTGGTTTTGGTCTGAGTTCTGTTTGTTAGATTTTCTTATTTAGTTTTTGTTTTGTTTTTTGTATAGAATTTTAGAAAAAAATGAAATTAAAAAAAATAGAGAAATACGTTATTTTTTTGGAGCTGTTAGAACACTGATTGAGTTTGCTAATATCTGTAAGGCTAGGTGAATGATTATGGGGCCCCTCAAATATTAACATGTACAGGGTGGCTCGAATTCGAATCTATGCATGAGAATCTCGAAAACCGTATGAGATACAGTGACGGTCAAATTAGGGCAAAATTGCGTATTTAGGTGCCTAACAGCATGGCGTTTGGAAAGTTTTAAAATTCCGAGTATTTCCGGAGATATCCGGAAAAAAAAACCGAAATATTGAAAAATTGTTTTATTTTTTTTCTGAGCTTATTTCAAAAGTAATTTTAAATTGAATTGCACTTTTGCACTTTTTCCGCTCTATCCAATGATCGAATCTAGTTTGGAATCCGACGTTTCGTCTTCAAGGGGTCATTATTAGCTTTCTTATTTTAAATACGAATTTAATTTTTTTTATCGTTTTTGAGATAATATTGGCCTTATTAATAAGAATATGTTTTTTTATTTTTGTTGTTTTTAAATTACTTATTTTGCTTTGAATTAATTGTATATAGTTTAAGTTACTGTAGAAATTTTTATATTCTATAAAAATATTTTATTTTGTTTTTGTGTCGATTAGAGCCTTTAAAAAATAAAAAATAGTAAAATTAAATAAACAGTTTCATTTATTTTTTACCCCAAAGCAAAGTAAATAATAATTAAAAAAAAAGGAAAATTAAAAAAATAATAAAAAAAAAATATTAACACATATTCATATTAATAACGCCAATATCATCGCAAAAACGTTACAAAAAAATTAGAGTTCGTATTTAAAAAAAGAAAGTTGATGATGACCCTTTGAAGACGAAACGTTGGATTCCAAACTGGGTACCACTAGTGAATAGAGCGGAAAAAGTGGCAATGCAAAAGTGCAATTCATTTTGAAATCCGTTTTTAAATAAGCTCAGGAAAAAAATAAAACGATTTTTCAATATTTTGGATATCTCCGGAAATACTCGGAATTTTAAAACTTTCTAAACGGCATATTGTTAGGCATCTAAATGCGCAATTTTGCCTTAATTTCACCGGCACTGTATCTCTTACGATTTTCGAGTTCCCCATACATAGACTCGAATTCTAGCCACCCTCTACTTAGAGACCATCCAGTTTAAAACGGTTTTTGCTTTAAAAAACTAAAACCAACCATAATTAAATTAAAAATTGATCAGTCCCATATTAAAAACTAAAATATTAAAAGAAGTTCGTATAACCATGTGTCAACCGCTGAATTTCGTAGATACAGGGTGTTTAAAAAAATATATTTTTTTTCATCGTGGATTATTATAATTATATTCTCTTAGTGACAAATCTGTTTTAAGGCAAATGATTATTTCCTAAATATATTCTTTTTTCTTTTTTTTTTCGATAATCTGTTGTTATTTTAGTATAAAAACCGGTTAGTTTTAGGGTAAAATGCAAGTGACTATTATTTTTGGTTGTAAATTATTGGAATCGTTCGAATACCAAATCATTGGAAAAAAACATTAGAAAACATCATCGTTAACTATGCCACTATTTTTCGCACTAATAGTGTACCTTCTTTATTGCCTGAAGGTAACTGTAAAATTTTAAAAATGTTGATTTTTTTTAAATAATTTAAAAAGCAATTCAATACTCTGTATTCAGCGGCGTAACAAGGTGCCTGGGGCCTCAGGGCTCTCCTTTAATAAATGTAAATTTTAAGTTTTATGCATTTTAAATGAAAATTGAAGATGTGTGATTTAAGTTGCGTTAAAATACTAACCAACATTGGCATTTTTATTGTAAAAAACAAATAATTATATTTTTGGTAATGAACTTAACATAGTATTTACGGACAGACGTTTATGAATAATTATTTACTCCAAGTAGATTATTGAACTGACTGAGCTCTGCTGCAGGATGTTATTCAAATATAATCCTTGCATTCAGCCTTATTGAAAACTTGCTAATATTCCCCAGAACACTATGAAATTTTTCACATAGATAGCAAATTTTACGTAGATTTCGAAAGTGTATGTCCGACACTTGAAAATTTTAAAATTTTTCGTAACCTTTAAATATACTACTCTATGCACCTGTCAGAGTTTGACAAATATCGAAACATCTTTCAGCCTAGTTGAAAAACTACTAAGTTTTTTCAAAAAACGATGATATTTTTCACGTGCATAAGAAATTTTGCATGATTTTGAAAGATCATACGAGAAATTTCTAATTTTTTCATAATCTTTAAATTTGCTGCTGTGCCCATTTTCCAGCGTTTGATAAAAGCCGGAACCTTTTTTAGCTAATTGAAAAATTATTAATTTGTTTAAAAAAAACGATGACATTTTCATCATACATTGAAAATTTTACGCAGATTTCGAAAATTCATGCGAGAAATTTCAGAAATTTCGAATTTTTATATAATCCTTCCTGTTCCTGCGTTTGACCAAAATCGAAACCTTTTTTGAGCCTAATTGAAAAAAATACGAATTTTAATCAAAAACAACAACGTACGCAGAAAATTCTATGCAGATTTCGAAAATTTATGCGAGAAATTTCAGAAATTTCGAATTTTTTGAAAATCAAATTTGCTGCTGTATCCACGTTCCAGCGTTTGACAAAAATCGAAACCTTTTCTCA
>MU183810.1:61770-79828 GCA_016904865.1 Pissodes strobi
GCTGTATCCACGTTCCAGCGTTTGACAAAAATCGAAACCTTTTCTCAGCCCAATCAAAAAAATACGAATTTTCATCAAAAGCAATACATTTTTTAACGTAAGCAGAAAATTTGACGCTGATTTCGAAAATTCATGCAAGAAATTCGAGAAATTTCGAATTTTTTCAGAATCTTGAAATTTGCTGCTGAATCATTACGTTTGACAAACATCGAAACCTTTTTTTAACCTAATTGAAAAATTGCTAACTTTTCTGAAAAACAATGAAATTTTCAACCTACATAGAAAATTTTACGCAGATTTCTAAAATCTATGTGAGACATTTGAAAAATTTTAATCAAATATATCGATTGCTTTGCTGCAGGATTTAAAAAAAAAATTTAGCCTTGTTGAAAAACTGCTAATATTCCGCAGAAAACTATGAAACGTAAATTTCAAAATTTATGTGACACTTGAAAAATGTCAAAAATCTATGCTATAAAAATTTGAATAAAATCACTTTCATGTTTCCGTATTGCTTAATAATTAACTCAAAAAAAAATCTCTAGCCAACATATTATTATTTAAATTGCTTTTTACAAGACTTAAAATATGTTGTTATTCAATTATTATTGTAGAACGTTCATTTATTTCTATGATTTAATAAAATAAATTTATAAATATTTTATAATGATATATCTGGGGGCCCCCGGGCTCTACCCCGATTTGCTCTAACGTAGTTACTAGTTACGTCAGTGTCTGTATTTTCGAAATTACGCATGTTTACAGGATTTTTTTTAATGTAAATAATATCATAATGAGATTAAATATAATGAGATATCCATCATTCCATCTTGAGTGGGCCACATTACACATCCTATATTTTAAGTAATATCTTGTATAATTTGCCTTCTAACAAAAACCGTACAATTTTAGTAAATAAGCTTGTTCCTTGTTCCCTTTATATTTTGGTGGCATCAAGCCAAACGTTTCCTTCGACAGTGATTATGAAACTCCCTTTTTCCATTCTGATGGGCAACGGAGTTTTCTTATTGAGGCTGAATCTGAAGTTTCGAATAAGTGAAACTAATCCTACTTTGGTTTGCATCATTCCAAATCGGAGCCCTGAAAATTAAAATCTGAATATAGTATTGATCTTGTGTTAATATTTTGAACGGTACTACTGAAGAGCAATACAAATACAAATACAAATATATTTATTAACCATTTTTTTACATTAAAACAGTTTTTAAATATTAGACAGGTCTCTGCTAGATTTGGAAATCTGTGATAGAGTAAACTGTCTAAAAAGTATATTGGTAGCAATATCGGGCATTAACCATAATACAAATAACTTAATAATACAAATAGAACTTAATAAGAAAGAATACAAATAAAAAGTTAAATTAATTGGATGTTAACCCTATAATTACCTATACCTAATCCTAATTTTATGTGTACAAAAGAAAGACTATAACTACTCATTACTTGGAATAGAAGAGTGTAGATATCGATGAAAATGCCAGAGAGAGGGAGATAACGGAAGAGAGGGAGAAACGTTAAAAAAATCCAACATAAGAAAAAATAGTTTACAACTTTAAATCCTCATAATTGGCAGAAATCTTAAATAATTTTCGAATACGTATTTTTTTGTATTAGCCTTAAATTTGTTAGGGTTTGACGATTGACACTTTAAACTTGAGGGAATCAGATTATAATATTTTGGTCCAAAAAAAGATATATTTCTCTGAAGGCGGGATTTTTTAAATAGAGGTACAATTATATTGTTATTGGCCAAGGATCGTGTCACATAATGAGTATTCATATTTTCAAACTCGTGTTTAATTTTTTGAAAATAATTAATGCAGCTATGGATATATAACGCGCGTAAGTTTAGAAGGTGGGTTTCTTGATAAAGTAATAAAGTGGGGTACCGATCTCCTTTAAAATTCATAATTTTTATTATTTTGTTCTGACAAACCTTTAATACTTTCGTAACATTGTCATACGAACCGCCCCAAGTTATTATGCAATAACGTAGCACAGACTCTACAAGTGAATAATATACGGTTTTTAAGAGTTGAGTATTTAAAATATTTCTTAATTGATAAAACTTATAATAGAGTATTTAATGAACTTTACTTTTTCAATACAAGCACATTTACAGGAATTATCCGCTTTGGTACAATTTAAAGAATGTATTTTGATAATAGAATTATTTGGTTGATCAGATTGGGAAAGTGAGAAGCAGATAAATTTGATTTTAGAGATACTTAGACTTAGTAAGTTAAGATCTAGCCACTGTTTTACTGTACGGAGATCAGTTGCAATAGTTTTATATAAAGTATCCCAGTTGTTTGCCGAGAATACAATTGCAGTATCATATGCATAGGATATAATAGTGCCACTAATTGGGATAGTCCCTATGTCGTTTATGTAAATAAAAAACAGGATCGGTGCCAACACCGTACCTTGAGGAACACCTGTTTTAATTATTTTACTAGGACTTATCGTGTTGTGAGTAATTACTTTCTGACTTCTATTTTGAAGGTATGACTCAAAGAGTTGTAGGGCAAGCCCTCTAATTCCAGTGTTAGATAATTTTGTTAAAAGTCTTTTATGGGAAACGGTGTCGGAAAGCTTTGGCTAGATCCATAAATACAGCAATTGTTTTTCCATTTTTATTTAAAGAGGTTTGTAAAATGTTAGAAAGTGTATACGTAGCATCTTCAGTACTTAATTTAGATCTAAAGCCAAATTGATATTTATATAATATATTAAATTTTTCAAGAAATGACATGAGTCTATTTTTTACGCATTTTTTTGCAACATTGCTTATCAAAGAGATAAGACGATAATTAGTTGCAGATCTCGAATCGCCTTTTTTGAAAACTGGCACTATTAGTGAAGATTTCCAATCTGTAGGTATAGTTCCGCTAGAAAAAGTTAAGTTAATTATATGATTTAGTGGGCTTAAGATAGATTTATGTATAATTTTAATTGTTTCGGCCCGTATACCATCTTCCCCTGGAGAGGAAAATGTTTTTAAGGAATTTATTGCCTCTATTATCTCCGAATTTTGTACAGGATGAAAAAATAAAGTATTTTTCAAATTATCTTTGTTTATATTATTTAAGTCAGGGACAGATGGAATTTTACTTGCCATTTCCCTACCTATATCTGTAAAGAACTCATTCATATATTCCGACTTATCTATATCACTGCAAATAAGATCTCCATTCCCCTCATTTATTAGCGCAACGATTTCTGATTTGGATTTTGTTTGATTTGTAGCTTGATTTATGGTTTGCCATATCTTTTTAATATTATTTTTGTTATCGTTCATTTGTTTTGAAAAGTAGTCATTTTTTTGTTTTTTTAATTAATTTTCTTGTACCAAGATTATGGTTTTAAAGTAGGGCACTCATTATTTTTTGTCAAGCATTCAAGAGGTAAACATATTGTTGAAAGGAAAATTAAATTCCTCTTTTATCTGGACCTGGATATTCGCCTGATATATATCCAATCGAGAGAAGTGACTTGAAGAAACAAACATGTGGGTATTTCGTGCAAGTTTTATTTTAAAAATCGTAGCCGATCGCTTTTGGTTTTAGGTAATCCCAGGTGTTACTAGCCATATATTCCCATTTTTGCGGTCCTTCAAAATATAACGACTTCATATATAGACAATATAATGTAAGTCAAGTAAAGTGAATAATTTTTGTTTTATTTTGACGAAAATACATATAAAATCATTATAATAAATTTTACAATAATCTTTCTTATTGACGTATGTGCCACATCCAACCTCGTTAAGATCCCAGCCGAGAGTGGCCCAGTTTAAATGGTTAGTTTGGATTAATTTTCTGAACCGAGAATGGTATAAGCGTGCCATCTATGCCATTCCACTTCTATTGAACTTCAAGTTTTTTTGGTGGTTCGAAAAATTGTTTATAACTTATACAGAGTCTCTAATAAAGCTGCCATTTTCAACTTCGAAAATTTCAACTATGTTGTCATAGCATCATTAAAAGGATCAAGCCTAAGGTATCTGAATATTGCAATAAACCCTAGAGGATGCTACATGTTTTGGTCAGATTTTTGTAATTTATAAATGTACGTCTTATTTGCCGATTCACTTCCATATTTTGATAGTTACATGAGTTTAGAAACCAGATTTCTATAGTGAGCATTTCTGTCGATCCCGACGTCAGAATAGCACAGTTGAATTTAGCATTTATTTAGCTAAAACGCTTTAAAGTTTAGTAGAAGAAGCACAAACGGTACTGCCTTTTGCGCCGAAGCAGAACCAATAGTGGTTACTAGAGGAAGAGTTCGAACTAGATTTCAGAAGCATCTGGGCTCCAAAGTGCCTGAAATATACGAACTTTGGCTATTTGGAGGTAAAAACGCGTAAAAGAATCATGGTTTCTTTACAAGGATCTTTAGGTCCAGTGTCTTCAAACGTGGATAACTTTATTCTTCAAGTAAACTGGTCAACCGATAAAATGCTATAACTTGAAAACTTGTTAATGGATTTTGATGGACTTTTAGGGTCTAAAAGATCATTTCACATAGATTTTCTATGATCGAAGCGATTTTCTTGGGGTCTGAGTTTTTCATACACTGGGCCAACAATAAATTAAGTTCAGGCAACATGGAATTGTTTAAAGCAGGATAAATGAACGTTAAAATATATTGGGGATATAATGCAATCGATCGGTTCTGGAAAGAAATCAAACTCGGGGTATAGACACCAAGGCTACTGAGAGGGGTTCGTAAAAATACTTGCAGGCAGGATCGCATGACTTCGAGCTGTAAGACCAGATATGAATGTAACTGAGATCGTATGGAGCATGCTTAAAAAAATATTGAATGAAGGTGAGTTGAATTAAATAATTTGGAAGATTTTGCTAATGCCATTAGAGCAGAATGGGGAGCTATTCCCTAGTATGTGAACAGCATGCCAGTAAGGCCGGCGGAAGTGCGCTGGGTTAGTTTGGGTTAGAACCAACCCGCTATTAAAGCGCTTATTAATATTAGAGCAGCATTGGGCAGTCCATATTGCTGAATCCCGCAACTGAGTTGTTGTGTTAAATTTGATTCCTCTTATATCAACCTGAATTTCAACTTGACAAATTTGAAATAAAACGTTGAATTTATTGTTGGCCCTGTATTATGTAAAAATCTCAAACCCCAACTAAGATCACAGAAAATCTACGTAAAATGCGATTTCAGAATCTGGAAATCTCGTCAAAATCTGTTAACTCATTTTCAAGTTATAGCATTTTAAAACATGTAAGTTTAGTAGTGTGTCTAATACCAAAGAGCATTAATCCAAAAAGTGGCAAAAACGCCTAGAGATATTGATATTGTTTTCGTAACATAACATGTTGTAACGCGTAAAAGAATTATTGCAGAAATGACACACTCACTTAGAAACTTTGTTGTTTTTTGCATGACTTTATTGATCACCCCGTATATCAACAATGCTGAATAATTACTTCTTGGGGTTTAATGTGGAAAATACATAAGATATAAACAAGTAAAACACAATTTTACTTAAAATTCCACTATAATTGAAACTCGAATTAACTAATTGTCATTCGACATGTTTCACTACACAGTAGCTTTATCAAGAATGAATGGCAGTATGACAAAATGTTGTTGTCGCCCAATCGGTTCTACAGACTTGCTTTTTCTTTATTTTTACGCAAGCAATAAAATTAGGTTCAGTAAATAAGGGTTATATAGGTATAATAAATGGTTTAACAAGAAAGGGGTTTTTAAAATAGATTTAACAAGGGTGATCTATTTAGGTCTAATTGACAATTTAACAAAACATCTGTGTTTTTAAATTTATTAAGTTCAAGGGACTCCAACAGATTTAATCTAATACCTTTATTCTCAGTGTACAAAATTTGGATATTATGATCGAAATTATGATTATATTCTAGTAAGTGATTTGGATAATAAGAATCTGTCTTATGATTAATGAAACTTCTAAAATGTTCTTTTATCCTTTTAGAAAAACTTCTATCCGATTGGCCAATCTAGATTTTTGGGCAGTCATTACATGATAGTTTATATACTCCTGATTTATTTGACTAGTTTTGTTGTTTTTTATATATTTTCCTATTGAGTTATTAGTTTTAAAGGCGACATTGATGTCAAATGATTGTTTTAGAAACTTTGCTATACAGGGTGCTACAAATTCGTTTCTTTGTATGGGTATCTCGAAAACCTTAAGAGATACGAGGTCGGTTAAATTGGGGCAAAGTTGCGCAATTTAAGGGTGATTGACATGCTGTCGAGACATTTAGAAAATTCCGTCTACTTCCGGAGATATCCGTAAAAAACCGAAAATCATCTATTTTATTTTTATTTTTTCCTACCTTTGTTTGAAGATGTAAAGTAAAATAAATGTCACATTCTTATTGCCACTTTTTCTCCTCTACAAGCTGGCGATATCAAATTTTATATCCGACGTTTCGCTTTCGGGCCCCCTTCATCAACTTTATTTTTTTAAATACGGACCTGGAATTTTTATCTACTTTTAAAAAGCCTTTGGTTTCCTAAAACCGACGATGTATCGCACTTATCAATAATTTAACAAATCTAGATTTTTTCCATAAGAGATAATGTGTTAGACAGAGATGGGGCGATCTTTTCTGACCCGATTTCACTTATGACAATATTTGTTACCACTATCGGACAAGTGTGATACATCGCTGGTTTTGGGAGACCAAGGGCTTTTTAAAAATTAGATAAAAAATCCAGGTCCGTATTTAAAAAAATTAAGTTGATGAAGGGGGCCCGAAAGCGAAACGTCGGATTTAAAATTTGATACCGCCAGCTTGTAGAGGAGAAAAAGTGGCAATAAGAATATGACATTTATTTTACTTTATCTCTTCAAACAAAGGCAGGAAAAAATAAAAATAAAATAGGTGATTTTCGGTTTTTTTACGGATATCTCCGGAAGTAGACGGAATTTTCTAAATTTCTCGACAGCATGTCAATCACCCTTAAATTGCGCAACTTTGCCCCAATTTAACCGACCTCGTATCTCTTACGGTTTTCGAGATACCCATACAAAGAAACGAATTTGTAGCACCCTGTATAGTTGCTAATTTGACATATAAAGGTAATGAGAGCAAACTTTTTTGTGGTATCTTTAGTCGTTGGAAAAACAAGATTTAATGCTTTTTTATATAGTTTTGTGTTTAAAAATTTATCTATTATTTGAGAGGTGTATCCATTGTTGACCGCAATTTGTTTAATGATATTTAGCTCTTTTTCAAAATTATTATTATTTAATGGAACTGTAATTAATCTGTGTAACATACTGTGGAATGCCGCTCACTTATGCTGAGATGACATGAGGAATTGTGTATAACTGTGTCTGTATGAGTTGGTTTATGAAAAATAGAGAAGACATGTAGGTTGTTTGTAGGAAAATTTATGGATTTGTCAACTTCTTTCTCTATAGTAAATTTTATATTCGGGGGTATATTATTTATAAAATCAATGAATTGATTTAATTGTCTGTCAGTGCCTGTGAAGCAAGTTAAGACATCGTTGACGTATTTGTACCAGTAAAGAAATTGTTTAAAATTAGAGTGTTTACTTATTAAGTTTTCTAGTGAGTCCATGAATATTTCGGCTAGTAATAGACTAAGGGGATTACCCATAATTAGTCCTTCATTACTAGAATAAACAGTTCTATCAAATTCAAAATAATTCTGTTCAAGACATATTTTCACTATTTCTAGAATTTCTTGTTTTATAATTATGTTGGTATTATTTACGGAAAGAAGTTTTTCAACTAGTTTAATTGTATCATGAATGGGTACACTAGGGAATAGATTAGTGACATCAAATGAAATTAATTTGGCATTAGTTGATAGCTTTCTGTTTTTTATTTTATTATTCAATTCATATGAGTTTTTAATTTGAAATCTTACTGAAAATTTAGTGTGCTTATTGAGAATTTCAAAGAGTTTTTTAGATAATTTGTAAGAAGGTGCTGAGAAAAAGGATACCACTGGTCTAATAGGGTAACCGTTCTTATGTAATTTAATAAGAGAATGGAGTTTAGGAGATTGTGGGTTCATTAACGTGAGTCTGTTGATGTCCCTATCATTAAATAAACTTTTACAATTTTGTATTACAAGTTTTACTTTTTTAAGAAATATATCAGTAAGGTCTTTATCTAATATTTTATATTTGGTAGGATTTAAGAAGTCTAATGTTTTTGAATGTAATCTTTTTGAGAAATAGCTACTACTATAAGTTTCCTTGCCATCTGGTATTTCAAGTTAATGTTGAAGTGCGCGATTAGTACTCAAAATATATAGTTCTTTGATATGTGTGAAAAGAAAAAAGTATTTCCTAAATACATGAAATTGAAAACTAACAACAACAGTGAATCAGCAAAGAGAGGATCACACGCAGGTTTGAAGAAATGGCTACAAGAAGAAATGAAAAGTCAATATAGAAAAAGAGGTATTTTCAAAATCTACCAAAAAGTTATTCACACAGAACTGTTACATAATTTACATTATATTGAATTCACAACTTTAGATTGTAATATTAGGGAAAAAGTGGGAATAATAATTCACAAAAAATTTCAAACACAAAAAAAGAAAATAAATCATCTAATTCGGAATTCTCAACCTTTTAAGACTAAATCGGCTGAACAAAAATTTTCTGACCACAAGTTTTTTAATAGATTTACAAATTTAAGTTCTACTGATTTTCATGATAAAGATATTGAATTAATAAAAAAACGTTTTAAACATAACCATAGTCCTAGCAATTTATGTTCTAGAAACTATGAAATATTAGGTGTAGAGACAGAATTAGCGATTAACAGTATCTCCCCGTCTTTAACTAATATCAAATACGATGCATCAAAAATTATTAAAAAAGAATTTTTAAAATCATCTCATTTTCAACCAGAGAAACAAACAATAAAATCAATAATTGACAGGTCTATTCAAGAAAATATCATTTTTACTAAAGCAGATAAAGGCAATACGGTAGTAGCTATTTCTCAAAAAGATTACACTCAAAAAACATTAGACTTCTTAACTCATACCAAATATAAAATATTAGATAAAGACCCTACTGATATGTTTCTTAAAAACGTAAAACTTGTAATAAAAATTGTAAAAGTTTATTTAATGATAGGGACATCAACAGACTCACGTTAATGAACCCACAATCTCCTAAACTCTATTCTCTTATTAAATTACATAAGAACGGTTACCCCATTAGACCCAGTGGTATTCTTTTTTTAGCACCTTCTTACAAATTATCTAAAAAACTCATTGAAATTCTCAATTAGCACACTAAATTTTCAGCAAGATTTCAAATTAAAAACTCATATGAATTGATTAACAAAATGACAAATCCATAAATTTTCTCGATTTAACTATATCTCGGGAAAACAACCTACATGTCTTCTCTATTTTTCATAAACCAACTCATACAGACACAGTTATACACAATTCCCCATGTCATCCCATTCAGCATAAGTTAGCGGCATTCCACAGTATGTTACACAGATTAATTACAGTTCCATTAAATAATAATAATTTTGAAAAAGAGCTAAATATCATTAAACAAATTGCGGTCAACAATGGATACACC
Source organism: Pissodes strobi (assembly GCA_016904865.1). Lineage (NCBI taxonomy): Eukaryota > Metazoa > Arthropoda > Insecta > Coleoptera > Curculionidae > Pissodes > Pissodes strobi. The sequence continues at coordinate 71,401 of MU183810.1, forward strand.
TCTCAAATAATAGATACTTTTAAACAAAAAACTATATAGAAAAACATTAAATCTTGTTTTTCCAATGACTAAAGATACCACAAAAGAGTTTGCTCTCATTACATCAATGTCGCCTTTAAAACTAATAACTCGATAGGAAAATATATAAAAAACAACAAAACTAAAACAGAAAAATCAAATAAATCAGGAGTATATAAACTATCATGTAATGACTGCCCAAAAATTTACATTGCTCAATCGGGTAGAAGTTTTTCTAAAAGGATAAGAGAACATTTTAGAAGTTTCATTAATCATAAGACAGATTCTCATTATTCAAATCAGTTACTAGAATATAATCATAATTTCGATCATAATATCCAAATTTTGCACACTGAGGATAAAGGTATTAGATTAAATCTGTTGGAGTCCCTTGAAATTAATAAATTTAAAAACACAGATGTTTTGTTAAATTGTCAATTAGGTCTAAATAGATCACCCTTGTTAAATCTATTTTAAAAACCGCTTTTTTGTTAAACCATTTATTATACCTATATAACCCTTATTTACCGAACCTAATTTTATTGCTTGCATAAAAATAAAGAAAAACCAAGTCTGTAGAACCGAGAGGGCGACAACAACAGTTTGTAATACTGCCATTCATTCTTGATAAAGCTACTGTGTAGTGAAACATGTCGAATGGCAATTAGCTAATTCGAGTTTCAATTATAGTGGAATTTTAAGTAAAATTGTGTTTTACTTGTTTGTATCTTATATATATGGAGTTCCACCAAGTAACGGCAAATTCAATTAAACTTTTAAAATACAGCAAAAATGGGACTAAAAATTGCTTTGTTGGCCAGTTTATTAGTTGTAATAAAGGAATAAAGTTATTCGGACTTGAAGAAACTATCACGTAATGCTAGTTTCTTCAAGTCGCTTATAACGACAGTATTCTCTTACCTATGCACATTCTCGGGCCTTCCCCGAATGGTAAAAACGTACAATCAGGCCTGGTGGCTTTATTTTCTTCACTAAATCTCTCTGGATCAAACACTTCTGGCTTGGGGTAGTATTGGGGATCCATATGCATACCCCAGACTGGAATTGACACTCTGGTACCTTTCTCAATCACGATATCCGTATTCGGAATCTTATAGTCTTTTGTACACACCCTTGGCAATCCCGTTACCGGGGGGAATTTTCTCAAAGTTTCTATAATAAATAATGGCATCTTCAATTCAATTAATTCGATGCAAATTACTAGGTTAGATAATAATTACTCACCATTAATAACTTTTTCTAAATATGTCATTTCCATAATAGCATCGTAAGTGATGTTTCCATCATACTTTGCCAGTACTCTATTGATTTCTTGTCTCGCTTTTTCTTGGATGTCCGGATTCTGGGCAAGTTCAAGCAAGGCAAAGGTCATAGTGGTAGAAGAAGTCTCGAATCCAGCGAAAAAGAATATAAAACATTGGGCGATAATATCATTTTCAGACACTAGCTGTTTCCCCTTGGCATTTGGATCACCAGTTACTTTGGTGCTGTCGCTGATACCTGCTTGGTTCTTGAGTTGAAGCAACAAGTGCATAAAATCTTTTCTGAATATTTCATTGGTTTCTCTGGTCTTTATAGTTTCTTTTACAATATTGGTAAAGAAATTGGTTACCTCACTGCCACTGTTTTTGAAGCCCATATATCCCAGAAGTCTCCAGGGTACGATGCCTTGTAGCCATAATCGCACTGGTCTGGGTTCGAGGACTTTCTTACCATATTTCCTAAACATATTGTCAGGATCATCCAGAGAATTACAGTCAATGCCAAAAGCGCAACTTGCAATGATATCGGTAGTAAATCTACCTGCAACTTCTTTAATAGTGAACGGCTCGTGATTGGCTGCATAATTTCCTACTACCTTTTCCAGACCTTCAGTTTTCTCCAGAAGCGTTTCAAACATCATCTTCATCTTACCGGAGGTGAAAGTTGGAGTAAGTTTAGCTCTTAGTTCCTTCCATCGTTCCCCTTCCAAATTGAACAGGTTCATGGTCAGGATATCTTTTGGATGATGGAAAATTCCGTGAGAATTGAAATAGTTGAAATCCTTCTGAAGAATATCTTTGATAAGGGCCGGATCGAGGAGGACATAAATAGGTTGCCAAAAGAAGTAAGTACCGGCATGCTGGGTGCCTAATTTCTGCAATTCCCTGTACCTCTTCAAATTTGCCTCACCAAAGGAAGTTTTGTTGGTCACAATTTTCCTGAAGTCACCAAAGAAAAACTCTGTTGGCAGAGTCGGTACGCCTTTTCTTTGCCAGTAGGTTTGACGCCATTTCACGTAAAAAAGAAACGTTATTATACCGATCGCTATATATGCCACGATCATTATCTCGATTAAACGGAACAACACTTTTCACAAGCACGATTAGACTGAGAATGATGTTTTTAGTTCAGCGGTGAGCATATATTTATTCATATGATTTGATGACTAGCGTAAGCAATAATTATCTGATTTTTATTAAGTGGTATATAAGTATCTTCCGAGAAGGTTCATAGTATATTATTATTTGTTTTGATTTCGAATGTCATCGTACTTAATTATATAGACACATAATGTGTTGCAATATTTTTTAATTCGGGTGGGAGCCAGTGTAAATATTGCATGGAAATGTTTCCTAATCGATCAAAACCTTCTTATCGCTTAAATACCTACATTTGAGTCTTAAATTGCTTTAATTTAAAACAAACGCTCCCAATTTCATAATTATTTATTCTCTTGTGATAATAAAGGCATTAAAATGATATGGAAAAACAAAACAACAACAAAGCGTCATTTAAAATTGTTGAATTTCATTGCCTGCTAACAACTTTCATGGCTGATTGCTAAACCCTTTACGAAGCAATAGTTAATAGTTAGAGTGATCAAAAGCCAAATCAGAGAAAAAAAATCACAGAAGAAAATACTAAATTCAAATAATATAAGTGCGATTTTTATGACGAATTGGACATCAAATGAAGAAGATAAAAAATAAAACTAATTGCATTTTTCTTATGACCTTCCTATCGCATGTAACTTTAGAACTCCCTATATTTTATTGCATTTTTAAAATTTAAAGGTGGTTTAATGTTCCTGTGTTTTCCTTTTCGCACTTTAGCCATTGTTTTACACAGGGTGGTGGGAATTTCGTGCTCAAAATATAATAAATTAATGAATGTGTAGGTAATTTATGGAGGTTTTTGTATCATTATCGATATCCAGTTATTTCTGGTGATTTGATTGGGCCACTTTTTGCTTCACGTGATAATCTGTATATTGTTCTCTAATTCCATTTTCGACTATTTTAACATCGCATCTTTCGTAACTCTTTTTCACAACAATAAAATCAGAGACCCCTTTGCAGTAGCCGAAACTAGATTGTACATACAATTAAATCTTTCTCGGCTTCTCGGATGTTTACTATTTTCTCTCATTTTGAAGCGATCTTTTAGTTATCAATTTAGTTTTTATATCACAAATTTCTTAGGAATCGATGAAATTTTAAAATTCAAAGACTAAACAAGTGCCTTTTTACTGTCCCCGTTACTTCTTGAAAATTTGGCGCTGAGAGTTCTAAGTGGAACACCCTGTAAATATAGTTCTCCCAAACCAAAGTTTTAGACGTTCAAATATTTTGAGGGTAAATAAATATTCCTGAAAAGGATATTAATATTCAGATATATTTTTGGGAGATATCATTCATATTTTCTATATGAATTTGAACAAAAGTATCAGAAAGTAAGCATATAATACGCTAACCTATATTTGAGATATCAATACGTATTTCTATCTTAATACTATCCTGTATTAATGTATTATTATTATATTTTGGTTGCATCAAGCCAAACGTTCCCTTCAACGCTGATTATGAAGTTGCCTCTCTCCATTTCAATGGGAAATGGAGTTTTCTTATTGAGGGTGAACTTGAAGTTTCTGATGAGAGAGACCAATCCTAACTTGGTTTGAATCATTCCAAATCTGAGCCCTGAAATAAGATATAGATTGATTCTTATTACCCGACTATCGATTAGTGATTACGTCTAGCTCACTAGACACTGTTTTGAATTTGGGTTTATCAGTGTCCGGTTAAACGAATTTAACTCCTGGTCAGCCCTGCATGCGGCATGGCCCTACTTATATTATTTTTTTACCTATGCACATTCTCGGGCCTTCTCCGAACAGTAAAAATATGATAGCTGCTTTATTTGCTTCACTGAACCTCTCGGGATCAAAGATTACCGGTTCGGGATAGTATCTAGGATCCATGTGAATGCTCCATACTGAAATTTCTACGAAACATTCGTGTCCGGAACCGTATAGTTTCTTGTACATACTCTTGGCAATCCCGCCACCGGTGGGAATTTTCTTAGAGTTTCTATAAACAAAATAGTTCAGTTAGTTTGGGTTAGTTTGTATATAAATAAAATTAATAATTTGGAAACCAGATGCAACTTCCATATAAAAACTTATTTGAAAAATCACATATCGATAATATCAGGGTCCACCTAACCGAAATAATATGACATTTTATGATAATACATGGACACAATTAACTTCCTCTAAGCAGTAACATTTATAGGATAAGGTAAGATTAAATATTTCACAATCTCATATCATAAGTTTGTTTTAGTGGTAGTTTTCATCCCTTTTTCCACTTTATAAGTTCTTAATCAACCCCGTTTTCTCTAAGAAAGTTAAGAAAACTCAAGAAACAATAAGGAAAAAGGTTGCATCAAAACATAATTAAGGAAAGCATTCCCAAAAATAAGGAAACATGAAAAACCGTCCAGGAATTTGACCGACAATAGATACCCTTGCTCCAAGAAAGAGATATTAACGTATTGGAATTAGGATCCACTATATGCGCCCAATAATATTAAATAAAGTCACGTTATTGACAAGCTGTCCTAAAATGGTCTGAAGAGGACCATAGTTTATGGGAACTTTCTATCCGAAGATAATGTCAGTAATCACCTTCTGAAGTTTGTAATCAAACTTTTGAAACACCCTGTATACAGGCTGCATACTTGAAAGCTGCCTGCCCTGAATTACCTGTAGTAAAAGGGTTTCTAAAAAAATCGTCCCCCTAAAAAACTTAAAAGAAAATAGGGAAACAAGTGATATATCCTTTAAAAAATCCGATATTCAATACATTTCGACATTTTGTGTTTTGGAATCCAAATGAAGATTTGTATAATCCAACTATTGTTCAGAATATAATATCTTATTAATTATTTCTTGGGAATTTTTGGAATAACTATTATTATCAACTTTATTTTTTTTTATTTAAATCTACTTTAATTTGTACAAATTAATGTGAAACGATTAAGATAGTAATTATCAAAGTGAAAATTATCAAAAAAAAATATAACCAATTAAAAGTAGAGCGCTCTAGACCACAGCTTAGAACTGAGTGACCTCACGAGATGTCACTTACGCCTAAATTTAAATTAATTATTAATTGTTATTTTCATTTTAGTATTTTGAATTAGTTCTCAATTTTTTTTACATTATTTTTTAAATATTAAAGTAAATTCAAAGAAACAGAATTGATCTAAAGTTAATAACGGTAAAGCAAAATTTATTCTTGACTCATTAATTACAGGGACACTTCGATGATCCACGAACCCATTTCAAGTGAGATTGGCTTCTTTCGGAGATGCATTTTATTCCGATATACAGGGTGTTCCTTAATGACATGCTAATATTTAAGGAAGATGGTTCTTGGACCCATTTTAAGAAAAAAACTTCATATGAACGTAGGTCCTAAGCGTCTTTAGTTATGAGATACAGGGTGGTAAAATTTCCAGAAAAAAAATCTATTTTACATAATAACTGTGATACTAATGTAGATATCTTTATGAAATTTGGTACACGTCTTCTGATGTATAAACAATTTGATTATTTGTACCAGTGATGTCCGTACGGGTTTTGTATTGAATATTTTTGGAGAAAAAAATGGTACGCCACTGCGTTCTCTTAAAGTAAAAATTTGTTCAGAAATAAATGAGAATTAATTTTTTTTTATTTTAAGAGAAAGCAGTGGCGTACCATTTTTTTCTCCAAAAATATTCAATGCAGAACCCGTACGGACGCCACTGGTAGGCATAAAAAAATTGTAATTTAAGTTTCAGCTCCTGAAACCCCCTTAACTCTAAACAAGCACGTGTGTAGCCCCCTTCTCCCTTTCCGAAGGACACTAAAGTAAAAAAATCGATCAAATCATATGGCTGAGCTACTACAACGAGAGGAGAATAAAAATTGCTGCCTTTTAACAGTAATTAATGGGAGAAAGTTACTATACTGTGTAGAGTGTCTAATATATGATAGTATCTTATTTATGTCCTATTTAAAAATGTATTATCTCGAACGAAAATTTATTGACAGAATGGCGAAAGAGCAAAAAAATAAAAGCACAAACAATGGTGGTGAAATTTAACTAAAATCAGTGAGCACTTATATAGTAATTTCCTGATCGTTACAATATACACGTGAAATAAGTTTCGAAAAATTCAATTAAAAAAATAACAAATTACTTTACGTCTCAGAACATTTTTCAAAATGTATTAATCCCAATTTGTGTATAAGTGTCACTATTTATTATTATTCGATTTTATGTGAACGTATAAAAATATTACTTTACGCATTGCACTAAATGCCAAAAAATATTTACTTTACGCACTAGTGCGTAAAGTAATTTATTATACGCAGGAGTTAAAATAGTGTAAATTACGAATCTTAGAGAGTGCTTTAAATAAGTATTTTACGCAGGGTTGTAGGTAAGCAATTTTTTAAAACCACATATTGATAACATCACGGTCCAGAACACCCAGCCCTAGCTGGTCAATATAGAGTCAAGTCCAGTCATTATTTGATTCTCGAAAGTCGGGCATAAAGAAAATTATTTAAGAAAAATAAATGTTACATTAAAGAAAATGCACGTAAACTGAAATATAGCTGTCATTAGGCAGTAGCATTTATAAGATGAGGTAAGATGAAATATTCCACAGTAAAACCTACCCGGGTCAGTTCAACATAGTTGAATGAGATGAGTGATGTTGTGCTTTATCTTTATTTTGCCAATGATCGTCAAAATAGATTAAGAAGGAAGCCAATCCCTACGTTGTGGTATTTTTATATCTTGCACAATTTTACTTACTCCGAATGCGCTTCAACGAAACAGAATTAGGGAACTTTGAGGGAAAGGTGCGTCATGTAAAATAAACCACAGATTCCTAGTACGCCTAATTTATTAAAGAAAACGTGCCAAATTATTAGAGAAAAACGTGCCGGACTCAGCCTTGAATTCACGAGGGGGGAAAGTACGGCAGAGAAACCTTCGATCTAAATTCCTAAACCAAAATATGCTGTATTACCTTTATTAGTATAATAATTAATTAAATTACTGTCTTCCGTACCACAATTCGTAGTTCCACACTTGCAACAATACATTTAAAACTGAAGAGATAGCTCTCCGGTTAGGAATCGAACCCGAGTTTTCCGCGTGTGTTAGGCGGATGTGATAACCACTACACTACCGAAGAGGAGTGTTAGTTAGCCAGATGCCTCTGGAAGGTACTGAGGCCCTGGATTACGGAGGCTATTCAGCTAAAGTTGAAATTAGGGCCAATATCTCTAGAATGATCATTTTATTTATAACTAGGACATTCACCCGTCAAGGTAGGAAAATGTTAGTAATTCGAAAAAAGGTCTTACTTGCAATCATAGTCATACTAAAACTAAAATTCCAGCACGAAAAGACAGCAAACAATACATTTTATATTTTCATTTAAAGCAGTGTTGTTCACAGCATAAAACGATTTCATGAAATATGTACACCAGGTTATGTATGCCATCGAATAAAATATGATTATCCATGAGAATAAAAGAAATACTTGTACAAATTACGTCACTAACAATATTATAAATTTCATTTTGCAGATCTGTAATGATGATGCAACACAGAAGCAAAACAATTCACCAAAAGCACGACGCCGGCTTTTAGACAATCTATCTCCGCTCTCGAAAGATAGGTTTTAGAATTCCCCTAGAAAAAAACTCATATACAAAAAAAATATTTAAAACAATATGAATGAAACTGAATACAGAGATTGAAAAGTAGGAAGAAAATTTAAATTATATACAAATATGGACATAATAGGTACATATATATGTGTGTGTACATAATATGTTTGTACTAAGTGTATGTAATTACATATACATATTGTGCGTAGATGTGTTCATAATATACGCAACATGTACATACATAAATGTTTAAATTTGTATATTCCCATCTTTACGTTATATAATAGTAACTTATTAGTTTTTGGTCCACGTGATTCGATTCTTACTGACCCACTCGCATCGCATCGATCGACTCAGCGTTGTTAACAACCAGACTCAACCAGTTCT
>MU183810.1:80228-96653 GCA_016904865.1 Pissodes strobi
GAGACCGGTTTCTACCTTGTTAGGCGTCATCAGTCGGGTTTAGCCTGAATGACTCTTGCAACTTAAATCAGTGAACCCAAAAATTAAGTTACCCATTTTGCAAGAGGCATTCAGGCTAAAGCCGACTGATGACGCCTACCAGGGGAGAAACCGGTCTCGGGGGTAACTGAATGGTTCTTGCAAGATGTGGCGGCGGAATCGGTGAAAAACTATTTGTTGTTACCAGTTGGAGTTCTTTTCCTTCACGATTTCGACCACTTTATATATATCATCAAATCCCATCGTCCTCCCCCAGGCTGGAGAACACCAAAGTACAAAGTCTGGAGCTGATCAATGACAGTTTGTGACAAGAGGGGCTGCATTGTATTGGCTGGCAGGAACGTCAAACTGGTGAGAGGAGTTTGATTACGGGGAGTGACGCCCCCGCCATTCCGAGTTGCCACGGGATGTGGCCCATCAAATCCCATCGTCCTCCTCCAGGCTCGAGAACACCAAAGTACAAAGTCTGGAGCTGATCACTGGGGAGTGATCCAACAAACCTCATTTTTACCCCTGCCAGACTAGGGACCGCCAAAGGAATGAGTCTGAGGCCGATGCTTCGAGTGGAAGCGGCCCTAGGTGGTAGATGCATAAGCCTACTCGCATCGTCCGGTGAAAGACCACCCCACCAGAATTGGGGAGCGCTAAGTGGTTTTCCCAAATCACGTTCCGCTTCCGCGCTGGTGATCCCGGATTTCACAGTAGGAATATATGGACATGATGGTGCTTCCAGGATCAAAATATTCCGGAGGTAAACTCCCCGGCCATTCGGATCTCCGGGCGCTGGGTGGCCCTGGGAGCCCTTCATTCCGCATTTCACAGACAGCAAAGATACCGAACCAATTTAGAATAGATTTCTGCAACATAAGAGGCCTAAATACAAACATAAATTCGGTACACCAACATCTACAAGCAAATAGACCACACATATTAGCCCTTACAGAAACACAAGTATGTTCTACAAGCACAACAGTGAACTACCTCTATCCTGGTTACGACTTACATACCCGATTTAGATATAAGTTCGGAATATGCCTTTTTGTCCGAAGCGACCTTTCATGTCACCGCGAGGAAACACTCGAACCGAACAACCTTGACGTCATGTGGCTCAAGTTCACCGCCAAGGGATTAACCAAGTTTATATGTTGTCTCTATCGCCCTCCGAGCGATAGAGCCTACCAAAGCTTTTTCTCAACACTAGCTACCACCTTTGACTCAATACAGGTCGATCACCCCAGTTCAGAAATAATCGTTCTGGGAGACTTCAATGCCCACAACACCAACTGGCTCAAACATCACAACAAGACCGACAACGAAGGTAGAGCGGCTGAAGCATTTGCCATCAGCTGCGGGCTTACTCAACTTGTAGACGAACCAACTCGAATCTCAGAGAGGGGCGAATTCGCCGCCCTCCTGGATCTTTTTCTGACCACCAATCCTGACCAGTACAAGGTTACACTTGGTCCGCCATTAGGTACCTCCGACCACAAACTTATTACAACGGTTTGTGAATTGCCACTCATACAGAAGGATCCACCATTGCCTCGCAAAATCTGGCATTACAATTCTGCAAACTGGGACGATCTGAGGCAGTTTTACCTAGATTTTCCTTGGCTCGACGTCTGCTTTGCCACTGACGACCCGTCAGACTGCTGCGAAGAGATCATGCAAGTAATCTCCTCAGGAATGGAAGCATACATCCCAAATTCCATCAAGTTACCATCAAAAGGAAAGCCCTGGTTCGACAAAAGATGCGAAAGAGCTGTAGGAAGGAAACAGCAAGCCTATAAGTACTGGCAACAAAATCAGACCGCTGAAAATCGCAATTATTTTATCGAAGCGAGAAACGAGTGCAAGCGTGTGATCGACGAAACTAAGGACAAACACAATCAAAGGATCAGGAATAAACTTTTGCAATGCCCCAGTGGCTCCAGGAATTTCTGGTCGGTAGCAAAGGCAGTAAGTAACAACTTTACAAAAACGTCTCTCCCACCTTTGACGGACGAACGTGGCATCACGGCGACTACAGCCAAGGAAAAAGCAAACATGCTCGCCAAAATGTTTTCATCGCACTCTACCTTAGACGTGCCCCAAAGCAAGACTCTCCCCACTATACCGAACATCAACACCACCATGGCAGAAGTCAAGTTTTCTCATCGTGATATTCGCAAAATCCTTAAAGAACTAGATACGCAAAAGGCATCAGGACCGGACGGAATACCTGCCATCGTGCTAAAGAACTGCACCAACGAACTAACACCTGTTTTTTCCAGGCTTTTTTCTCTTTCTTACAGAAAAGGGATTTACCCATCGTCTTGGAAAGTCGCTCGAGTGCAATCTGTTTCAAAAAAAGGCAAGAAAACCACGCCCTCAAACTATCGCCCGATTGCCTTGCTTCCAATAATCTCCAAAGTCATGGAACGTGTAGTCAATCAGCAACTACTCAAGTACCTCGAGAGCAACAGAATAATCAGCGATAATCAATACGGCTTTCGCAAAGAGAGATCGACAGGAGATATATTGGCCTATGTCACTCATATATGGAGTAGGGCAATTGAAAACTACGGAGAGTCTCGAGCGATTGCGTTGGATATTTCAAAGGCATTCGACAGAGTTTGGCATGACGGACTGCTCAACAAACTGCCGTCCTTGGGACTGCCCGCCTCTCTCTGCAGCTGGCTGGCCAGTTTCCTTAAGAACCGATCTCTACATGTTGCAGTCGATGGACACATCTCGGACACATTCACCATCAACGCGGGCGTGCCTCAGGGCGCAATACTTTCACCAACTCTGTTCCTCATCTATATTAATGACCTGCTGATCGAAACGAATAATCCTGTTTACAGTTTTGCAGATGACAGTACCCTTGTCTCCCACTTTAGATCAGAAAAACCCTTACCAGCGACTGAGACTCATCACCGCAGACAGGAGCAGATTACAGCAATTAATCAAGACCTGGAGAAAGTTCACACTTGGGGCGACCGAAATTTGGTCCAGTTCAATGCAGCAAAGACCCAAGCAACAACGTTTACTAAGAGGGCCAATACAGCGGGCCCTGACATCATTATGGCAGGATCGACCATTCCTTCATCCTCGTCAATCGGGCTGCTGGGTGTCTCGGTCAACAGCAATATGTCATGGCATGACCATGTTGCTAACATCGCAAAATCAGCCTCCCAGAAGCTTGGTGCGCTATTTCGCAACAAAAAACTCTATACACCGCAGCAGTTGCTCTTGCTGTACAAAGCGCAAATAAGACCGTGCTTAGAATATTGCTCACATATCTGGGGTGCCGCACCAAAGCATACCCTAAAGCTGCTGGATTCCATTCAGAAGAGGGCTGTGCGTCTCGTCGGCGATCCGGAGTTGACCCGGAATCTGGATAGTCTGGAACATCGCAGACATGTGGCCGAGATGTCTCTGTTTTACAGATACTTTCACGGCAGATGTTCCCAGGATTTGGCCCACATAATCCCGCCCCTGGCAACTCCTGTCAGGCAGTCCCGACAGACGGCAGGAGCGCACCAGTTCGTCGTACAACTAGAAACACCTAGAACATCGCTTTACCAGAATTCCTTTGTCTGGCGCACTGCATCACTGTGGAACTCACTTCCAGGACATCTGTTTCCCACTAATTACAACCTACAAATATTCAAGAACCGTGTCAATCAACATCTTCGCACACACACCGCTCGTCGAGCGCCATAGGATCTACCTTTAGTGTGTGTGCCACTGCCATAAAAAAAAAAATATATATATATGTATATATATATTTGCAACACACTGATACCTAAACTGGCTATTATCTCTGGAAAAACTGCAACATTATGCAACTATGTAACTAATTTCTATCTTAAATAAATGTTGAAGTTACTTGGCAAGTGTACTAATAACAAATGAACAAAACAATCTCCAGTGGCGTAACGTTTAAGAAAAAATCGAGAAAAAAAATAAATATTAAAAGTTTATGTACTTAACTCAAATTTTATATTTAGATTACTTTTTTAATTTGGAAGAACTTTTCCTTATAAGATTTTGCTGTATCTTTATAAATTAAGGTACTTTACTCTTGACGCGATTTCGGAAAAATGACATTTGCGCCCGCACTAACAGCAGTACGGAAAATTTAAAATACCCATTTCCTGTTTTAGGGCAAGCACCAACTTTTATCAAGAATAAAATTTTCTGAGAAACCAATAATAAAAAAGTTTCCCATATGTTGCATACTTTTTTGGACACACTGTATATATATAGACGGAGAAGTACGAATATATCGCACTTCAGTTTCTTGGTCGATACATATATATGGAAAATGTTCCGCAAAGATTATAAGATGTTGTAATCATTTGCTAGTGCAAGAGACAAGCGGGTACGGACAGTGTAAACCTTGTAGTCTCGAGCCGCGAGCCGTCGAGCCAGCCGAGTTGAACGGAAGACGGAAGCAACGAAAAATGTTGCGTCAATTCTTTCGTTTGTTGTACTCATATACGTACGTATATGGTTGTACCCCAGAGTGTGGGTTAATCTGGGGTTGTACTATGTACTAGCTACTACATTTTGTAGGGGTAGGTATTGGTTATACAACATCGTTTGACTAGTAAAATTATTTATTTTAATTACTTTTATTTTGTTATCTAAAATAAAGTCGTAAATTTGCAAGTGGGTAAAGAAATTAAAATGTAAGTACTTTATACATATTTTCTTTGTTTTTCCGAGGATTATAATAATTAAAAGCCAGTCAATTTTAACATTGAAAATGTTTCTGTTATCCTAATACAAATAGTGCATGCTGCATTTGCCACATGATTTCGTCGTGTTAGTTTGTTTATGCTGACGGAATCGGCTCAAATGAGTAAAATAAATTAAAACTAACTGCAGAAACTAACCGAAAGTTGATTGAATGACTAACTCAAATTAACCAAAAGCGCAAAAAGGGCTAAAACGTATCGGGATCGATTAAAAGGAAGTTAAAACAACAGATCTAAGATCTGTTGTTAAAACTAACCCAAAATAACCGAGTTTTGGCGACTAACCAAAGCAAACCAAAAACATTAAAATAGGTTATAACGTATCGGAAATGACTAAAATTAATTAAAACTAACTGAAACTAACCGAAAGTTGATTGAATGAGGAATGACTAACCAGAAATATCCAAAACGGGCGAAAACGTATCGAATTAGGTTACACAAATTTAAGTAAGTTAAAATAAATCAAAACGAACCGAATTTTGTCGATTTTCCAAAACTTACCCAAATCATTACATTTGATTATAAAATATCAGACCCGGTTCAAGTGACTAAAATAAATTTGAACTAACTGCAGAAACTAACCGAACGTTGATTGAACGACGATGAACTATGAAGAGGGTTTTACCTAGGAACGATACTAAAATGCTTCTAAACATTATATTATAAACACTGGTGTTTGTATTTTTACTTTTTAAACTCTGCTTTTAAAAAATATTTGTATTACAACACAAATCACATTTTTGCATTTTAAGTCATTAGTTTCAATGTCCCGCCCGGCTGCATCTTTATAAAGGACTGTGATTTTTTTTTCGGAAAAACTTTACGCTCGCGTGGGCCAATGTTCTTAAAAAGAATCTATTTTAGAGTGCTGTTTCTTTAATGTGTCGCGACCCTGCTAACTTTTGACCCGATAATTTTATGTTTTCAAAATTTGGTGATGGCCAATGGCGGAAGGTAAACTATATTTTAAAAATATGTTCAACTTCAACGACTGTATTGAAATTAGACATCATAATATTCACTTTAAAATGTTAAGATAGAAAAGTAAAAATCTTACTTTTCTATCTTGAACCGTTTTCATTTCATAACCTCCTAAAGTTGGCAAAACGGCTATTTTCAATTATTGATATTCTAAAAACTTTGACCGACCTTACGTGATGCGTGATGTGAATCATGTGATACAAATAACTTGTATTTTTAAGGAGATTCGAAATATTAGAAAGTATACAGGCTGCTCCATTTAAAAATATATAACTTGCATATGTAACGTTTTTTGAAACACCCTGCATATATCAAATAACTATCAAAAATGCAACTAAAAATTATTATCGACAAGCCCGCGCGTTTTTTTTCAAGCGACTCATTTTTAAATTAATTTATCCCAGTTAAAGTCCTCACACTGTGTAGTTCTCCTTTATTAAAATGTGCAAGGAATATTTCAAATAAAATAAATAATTATGTATACATGTACAAATACAAATACTGTTTTTATTAACCCTAATCAGATTACAATATCTATATTATCATTGTAGGTATAGAGGTATCAAACAAATTTTAAATACGTTAAAATGTTTAAGAACAGAATTATTGCGAATTATATAAAAATTATACAGAATAATAATTAGAATTCTTGATCAAATGATTATTATGGATATCTGAGACAACAAAATTATACATTTATCATCGATCATTGCACAATGCACATACATACAATATACAAGTACACGTATGACGGCGCGCCGTCATCATACTGGCTCGACGGCTCGCGGCTCGAGACTACAAGGTTTGCACTGCCCGTACCCGCTTGTGTGCAAGAGTCGACCATATAGATGAAACAAAAGTTATGCTTTATTAACGTCACACGAGTGCCCTCCTGCGATCGCGATTTCTGGGCCCTTACCCTCATCAGGCAGGCTTTGCGCCCAGGGAGCTCTGAAACTACATATCTCAATGTGGCATAATAAAGCAGAACATTTCTTCCGAAACGGAAAAATATAATGAGAGAGGCGTTGAACCTGGCTCCGTCTGTTGTCGAGGCGTCGAATTGCTTCGATTGCAAAACTCAACAAACTAGTAGAAAGCAAAATAGTGCACCACCTATCAAACGTATATTGACGGAGAAATACGAATTTTTCAAGAATATAGCACAGAATGGGTGAAAATCTGTTAAACTGCCAACACTGATGAAGACCAATAGTTGCCTGAAACGTTTCTGGCATGTAATAAACCTTATTATCAGAACAATAATTTTTTTAAATTGTGCAGAACCAATTTCTTCAAGAATATTTATCCAAGAATATATATTTAATGACTCAATAACTTCGCATTTTTCAAGACTATAGCACATAATTGGTGAAAATCTGTTAAACTACCAACGCTGATGAAGGCCAACAAATGGCCGAAACGTTTGTCTGGCATGTATAACAAACCTTGCCACCAGAACGTTGATTTTTTTTTTTTAATTTTGGAGAACCAAATTTTCTAAGAATATTTATCCAAGAATATAATATATTTAATAGTTCAAGATCTTAGCATTTTCTAAGAAAATATAGCACAGAATGGGTGAAAATCAGTTAAACTACCAACACTGATGAAGGTCAACAAGTACAAGTTAAAAAATATAAGTAGTAGTATTCACCGTTAAACAGTAACTCAGTTTAATATCTATTATTGTCCGGTTTAAGGTAAATCAGTGAATAAGTGTTCGGAAAATGAATTAAAGTATTAAGTCTCAAACAGAGAAAAATCGTTATAGTTCCGTATTGCAGAAAGAGCCATATTCATTACTCTCGTATTAGTACAGTCATTTAAGTTACAAGCCTTATAAAATAATAAAGGGTTAAAGGTTGAAGATAATTAAAACAAAAAGAGTGAATTCGGGTCAATCCTAGAAACTTTTGTTGTTTATTTTAAATTTAAAATTATACCTAAATTCTCGTCTTTATTGCCCTGTGTAGATGATTTTCGTCTTGTTCATGATCTATATTTTCTTCTGCCAACTCTGCAAACGTTTCTTGGCATAGATGAGCGTCGATATTGGCCCATGTATTTACGCCAACATTTTCGTACTTTTCATTGTTAAATTGTAATTATTCACGAAATAAGACTTCGCACCCCAATTATGGAAAGCATTTTCAGCAGAGATCGATATTCCGGCGAAATAAAGTTTATTTTCGTTGGAGCCATAAATTCGTGGAAAGCGCCGCTGTTTTAGCAGAATCCATAAAGCTTTACTGCTCTTTCTACCTTTTTATTAAGGGCATAAAGTCGCACTCTACCGCGAACTACTGACTACTGGTAATGTCTAAGAATAAATATCGTGTTTAGTGTTATTCATGTTATATGACTATCGATAGCGCAAGATGAATATATTTATCGTTTAAAACTGGATAAAGATCGACTTTTGCAAAATTTAGACATTTCGAACATTGACTGGCTATGGCTGTAGAATCCCAAATGGTTACCTTTAAAAGAGCGAATCAGTTTGGTAATTTCTTGTTTTAGTTTTTTGGTTAGACGTTAACTTCCATTTAACAGTAAACATATAATGTCTGCCTTCCGGCTAAACCGGAAGTTAACGACGTCTGATGGATTATAAAGAACCAAAATGGAAAACTAGTAACCACCACTTTTACCCCCCCTCCCCCCCTCTAGCTTTACGCCTCCACAAGAAAGACTAACAAAAAGAGAGACAGTAAAAGCAGTACAAAGCAACAAAGAAATAACATCAACAGGAAAAAATATTAAAAACGCAAACAAATAATAGAGACAGAGGTATTATTTAATTAAAAAAGCATTATTTACTATATGCCTTCGTCCCTATCTTTTTTTGCACAGCATGCAGAGATCAAACGAGCAGGGAGCTCAATAAATAGCGCGTTACGACCATTTCCTAAAATGTGTGAACGTTACAAAATGTGTGATACACCGAAGCAATCGAAAGTAGAGAGACGCTTCCAAAATTCAATTCAAGCCCCATCTTTTATTCTTCGTTTCTTTGACGTCATTCGCGTTGAACTCGCCTATCTTTCTCCGACAAGAATCGATCGTTGAACGGGCCGGGAGTTCAAGGTATAGTATGTTCTACTATTTGTTTCAGCGAATTTGCATAAAATACAAATGTATAGTGTATTCTACCATAAAAATTATTTTTATTAAATGGATGCACTGTATGTTTTTTACCACTGTATTCGGAAAAGGGGCTTTATACAGTGTTAGTACGACGTTGCCAAGTAATTAACTTTTTCTCATATTTGAGAATTTTTACGTGATTCGTTTAAAAAAATCATTCTTTTCTATGAAAACAACTCACGTCAATACAATTTATACCATAAATACTGCTACTTTCTTAATTTGTTATATAGGGTGTTTTTAATGTTAAATTGATCTTTTCGCATTTTTTATATATAAGTTGTATATAGGAATAGGGGCAAATCATCAGATGCAGATCCGTACTAACGCCTCTCCTCAACCGAGTTCTTAAACAATACCTATGCATGGCAAGTAAATCACGCAATCTAAAATCAACTAGAGGAATCACGAACAGCCAGAGATATGTTCTGCCGGTTCAGTTATGTCACCCTTAAATTAAAGCATTTATCAGGGACCGGCGACCATTAATCTAGCCGCAGCCCTATGTGTAGTCCCAAGACGGAGAATAGATGTGACGTGCAAAATGCACTTTATTAATTCCCGCGCGATAGTCAAGTTTAGTTCGGGAACACTATTATCTTAACCGCCGTCCTAAGGGTTCATTGGAATTGCTCAAATTAGTTTTAAGAAGCGGTTGCTCGGTAAAATCATAAATTAATATGCCGCATAGCCATGGTAATGTAGAAGGCGCCTGTAAATTTTTGGTGAGGGACAGGTCTCGTAACATTGCTTACCTATTATCTGAATAGGTAAGTACATAAATACGGTCGAAATACTTTTATTTTTTTTAAATTATTAAAAAAAAAACCTGCATATGGCTATCTATCCCCGCTCGGTGGGGTTAGTTGGCCAATGCAATAAGGTAGAGATGGCTACAAAATAAAAATGAAAATAAAATAGAAAAACTTGAAAATAACAAACTTTTTATTAGAACAGAATAAAAAATATTCCTTAACATTTATTTTACTTCTTTTTAAACGCAGTTTCACCACAATTTTGACAAGTATTTACATAAGGGGAGCAATTGTCATGAAACCACTTCTGGCATAATATGCATTGCAACCAATCTTCTTTTTTCAAATACTAGTGTAGCTTTCTCCACACCCTGCACATTTCGTTTCATCTACATCGGAAAGGGTATCACTTTCCTCTTCATATTGGATTTCCATATCCTCTTCTTCATCAGATATTGATGAAGATGCGCGTTTCCCTTTTTGAACAATTTCTTTTCTGGGGTGTTTTGTTTATTTTTTGCTGACCTTTCTTTGACAGTTGCAATGTGTTTAGGAGAAGTTAATAGAGTAGCAACGGCCTTTGCTCGTTTTTTTGCAGAAACGTCTAGTTTGGGCGTGGGATTAATCTGATCTAAAAGTTTCCCAGGGGTTAGGTCTGGAACTAATGTCTTTTCCACTTGAGTTGTACATCGAGGCTCTCTATCAGCATGGCTACAGGATGGCATTGCATCATTCATCAAATTAATTTGGTGCCTTACTTCTTGTGTCACTTCAATGTTCTTTACTTGAGAGTCCGCATGTGTTCCCAGGACTTCTCTGGTTTCGGTGTTTACTATTGGATCAGAAACTGTGTAAGCATGATCGAGTACGGAATCTGGGTTTCAGGGAAATATCCCAGTTACTCTGAAGCCGGGCATTGCATTTCCAGTGGTTCCAGCTTTTCGTTAAAAGTTCACCAAATTGAAGTCGTCCTAATTTCCTTCCAGGGTGACTCTGTATCCATTCTTGGCAAGATTGATAGTAGAAGGTCTTAAGGGACTTAAAAAAAATTCCTGTCGATTGGTTGCAAATAGTGGGTGGTATGTGGAGGTAGGCACAATAAAACGACATTATTGCTTCAGCGGTTTCTAAAAGTTCAACACAAGAACAATGAGATGCGTGGCCGTCAAGGATTAATAATGCCTTTTCTTTGGCATTACGCGGCAAAAAAATTGTTGAAGTACCATAGGCCAATTTTTGAGACATCACAATATGTGAACCTGGCGACATTGCATATGCAAACTGGCGGTAGAAAAAAACCCTCGGCTCATGCAGCAAGCTATGCATGAGATCGTCTCTCCCTTTTCCCCTGATGTCACGGTAACAACATCCTTTGCTCCTTTTTCGGCTAAAACATGACCAGGTCGGTTATTTAATTGAAGGCCTGTTTCATCGACATTATAGATGCACCCAGGTTTATTGAAAAGGTCATTTTGTTCTAGTATGTCTTGCAAAAGTTTAAAATAATTTCCTATATCTACTCGGTTCATGCCCTCACCTCGCCCTAAAGATATACCCTCAGCTTTTCCAATAGACAAGTCGGGATGTCTTCTCAGAAAGGACCTAAACCAATCTGAACCGGCAATTCCTTTTTCTTTATTGAACTTATGACCGATTTGTAGACTTTCTGCGAAATTATAGGAGCATCTGGTACCGTCATAGGAAAACCGTATTTTTGAGCCTTAATGACCAGCCTTAAACTTGCTTCAGTATAATTACCACGATTTGAGTTCTTTCTTTTTACTTCATTGACATTTTTCTGCAGCAAACTGAAAAGGACGTCAAACTGTAAAGAAATAGACTTTTGTAAATATGTGGCCATCTATCCTTACTATATGGTGGCTATCTCTCCCAAATGCTAGGGTGAGATGGCCAATGTGGCAAATAAAATTAACTGCATGGTTTTAACCATTTTCTGAGGTTAGAATTATCTAATAAGCATTGTACTCACCTAATACTTTAAAACCGGCAGTAAATTTCCTCCCATACATTCACAAAAGGACAAAGAGTAAAACTATTGTAAAATTTTCTAAGCACTCGATAATGTTTTTATTTTTTAAGCGCTTTAATGTAGGTAAACGACAATACACTGGTCATGCTCACACGTCAACGTTTATTGCCGGAGGGTGCAGGCAGCGCCCACGACGCGTTATTGAGTTTTAGGCTATTGGCCATCTCTCCCGATTGGCCATTTCAACCTACTTTACCCTACCATACGTTTAACATTCATCATAAACAAATATAACTAAAGGATTTAGATGGACAATGAAGACCCTGCTCTCTTCGCTCGCTCCGTGCGCCCTCAAACACTATCCCAAAATGGTTTTATTTTATTCTTGCCTTCACGGACTGAAAAAGAACTACGGCAACAACCAAGAACCGCACACCTAATGCCCATTCATCGGGTTCATAGGAACGATGACCTAACTTTCATTGGTAAACACTAGTCGACGACACATTTGGTAACGTTGGTACGGACTGGGAGGTATATCCTGTCTTTACAAGATTTTTTCTGATTTTTTTTTTAAATCCCTACTTCGATTTGAACTTGCCTATTTCTAGGCAGGGTGAGTTAAAAGCTGGAATACTTGCGTCGATGTAGCTAATCATATAATTGTAGATTTTCTAGTATAATGGTGTTGTTGCCACATTTCCCTTTTCTTCGGCAATATAAAGATTGTTGTGCATGTGGTGTGATATTTGTTGCATGTCAAATATTCATAATTTCCTGTCATAATCGACTAAGCCAGGCGCATCACACTTTTTCCCACTCAATATTTTCATGGGGACATAAGCCTCCTCCATACGCCGCCAAGAATTTCTATGTTGCCCAAGTTGCATCCAGTTATGTTCTATTCTCCGTATATCGTCTGCCCATCGCTTCGATGGTCTGCCCTAACTTCTTCTATCTTCACGGGTTCTCCATTCTAATAGTCTTTTGGTCCATCTATGCATCGTTGAGTCGTGCTACATAGCCTGCAAATCTCCATTTAAGCTTTATTATTTTCTCTATGATGTCCTCTATCCCCGTTCTTCTTCGAATTTCCGTGTTCTTTACGTGGTCTGTAAGCTTAATTCCTAATATTGATCTTTCCATTTTCCTCTGTGATATCCTTAGCTTATCTATGTTGTTTTTAGTGAGCGTTAGTGTTTCGCATTAGTATGTTACCACTGGAAGCACACATTGATTGTATACCTTTCTCTTAAGACTCATAGGGATTTCGCTATTAAATACGTTCTTCAATTTGACGTATGCAGCCCAACCTAACCCGATTCTTCTTTGTATCTCTGGTGTCTGGTTGTCTTTAGTGATTTTTAATTCGTGACCAAGGTATTGGTATTGTGTAACTTCATCTATGATATTGTTTTCTAATTTTATTGTTCCACCGATGACTAAGTTTGTTATTACATTTGTTTTACTTTGGTTTATCTGTAATCTCATATGTTTGGATACTTGTGCAAGTTCATTAAGCATTACTTCGACTTTATGTAGGTCTTCGGCAATGAGGACAATATCGTCGGCTAATCGAAGGTTGCTGAGCATTTTTTCGTAGATGTTTATCCCTGTCTTACACCAGTTAAGTTTTTTAAAGGCGTATTCAAGAACTGCCGTGAAGAGATTTTGTGACATTGTGTCCCCTTGTCTGACGCATTTCTCCAATGGGAACTCATTGGTTTTTTCGTGGAGTTGCACACTTGCCATTGATTTTTTATGGATGTTATATATTAGGCGGGTGTATCTGTAATCCACACAACATTGGGTGAGAGCCTTGACTATTCCTTTAGATTCTATCGTGTCGAAGGCCTTCTGGAAATTAACAAAAACAAGAACTAGTGGTCGGTTTTATTCTATGGTTTTCTCTATTAGGTTTTTAACACTAGAAGGTGATCGTTGAGTGAAATCCGGCTTGCTCTATTGGTTGGTATAAGTTCAGTTTATCTTCCAGTGTGTAAGTGATTATTTTGGTGAAGAGCTTATACACATGGGAGAGAAAGCTTATAGGTCTATAATTTTGAAGTTCCGTAGGGTCTCCTTTTTTATGAATTAATATCATTAAAACGTTGTTCCATTCGCTTGGAATTATGCTGTCGAAAAGACACATATTAAATAGGTTTTGAATCTTTTCAACAAAGACTTACCCTCCCATCTTAATAGCCTCTGTTACTATACCGTCCTCCCCGGGTGCTTTTCCATTCTTCATATTTTTGAGAGCATTTTTAATTTCGTCCTTGATAATCTGGTATGTCTTCTGAACCCTGGTTAACCACTCCTTTCTCTTTTTCTGTCTCTTCAGGTGTGTTGTGTGTCTTTTGTATAATTCTTGGTAGAATTCTTCGACTATTGGGAGAATTTCATTTCTGTTCGATATTGTTTCGCCTTTTTTGTTTTTCAATTTTATAATTTCTTTTTTGCCATTGTTTAACTTCCGTCTGAGAATTTTCATGCTTTTGTTGTGTTCGATTGTTTGCTGTATGTGTTCTTTATTGTACTGTCTTATGTCTTTCCGGATATTTCGGGAGATCTCTTTGTTTATAGCTCTGTATTTCTTGAGTTACTGGGTTGTTGCGATTCAATTCTCTTCGTTGTTCTATTAGTGCTTTGGTGTGGGGGCGGGTTTTGTTCCTTTTTTCACGTTTTAGGCAGAGCTCGTTTGTTGCTTTTATTAGTGCTTCTGTTATTGTTTTATTTAGCTGATTGATGTCTGCTGTTTCTGTATTTTCTAGTGCTTTTGTTATAGTCCTTTCGAACTTTGTTGGGTTTTCTGGGTCCTGCCATTTCCTCTTTATTTTGGTTTTTATCATTCGCGCCCTTTCCTTCTTGATCTTTATATTTATTTTCTAAAGCTCTCACCATCCTGTGATCACTGCCGAATAGAGAGTTGATTCAGCACTGTGACGTCGCTGACAGTTGATTTTTTTGTCAGTTATGATTAAGTCTATTTCATTCCTTGTTTTTCCGTCCGGGCTTGCCCAAGTCCATCTTCTGTTTGGTTTTTTATGAAAGAAGTTGTTCATTAGGTATAAGTTGTTCTCAAAAAGGAAGTTTACCAGAGTTTCTCCGCGTTGGTTTCTGCTTCCAAGTCCGAATTTACCGAGTACTGGTGCCGGTACTGGTAGGTGGTTCTTTTCTTTAGCCTATGAACGCCACTCGGAAAATCTCCTCCTAGTTCAACACTGCAGAGTCAACCATGTTCGCGAAAAACAAGCCATTAACAAGAATCGTCCAAGGAATAATTATAATGCGGAATAAAATAATTATATATATTTAGAACTGTACCAATTGGGGCAAGGTGTTACATTAAGGCCATCTAAGGTAATTGGTAATTTTATGTACTGATAAACTGTTTCCCCAATATACAGGGTTTCTGGTTATATGTTGTGCGTTGAATTTCAAAATCAACAAATATAAACATCGACGAAGTTGATGTTCATTTTTGAGAGACTCGAACGTCAATGATTTCGTTTTTAGCAGATCCTTATGGTGCAAGCAAATCCCTAATACCTATGCTGTGCTAACTTTCGAAATAAAGAGTTTAGCCATCATGCAAAATGTAACCAGGACCCTGTATAAGGAAAAAATTAAATTATTAATGCTTGGCAAAGTTATTTTTGGTTTCCTGGAACCATTTTTCTCCAAAATGATTGGTTCTACAGGGTTGCACTAAGAGAAAAAAATCTTCTGATGTTTAGTGTGCATAATCATAATTTGAAAAGAGAATACCATAAATGTGTCCCATATAACATTGGGTGGGAAAAAGCGCAAGGCTCACCATTTTTATCCATCCCTGGTTTAGTTAATTTTTAGACCGTGACAAGAAGTAGAATTTTTTGAGCCATCAAGTGATTTTTTTCTAGAAATTATGAAAACGTCAAAAAGCCCTACTATATAGCTTTCGGCGTGCCACCCTGTATATGTGATTTAATTTCAATATACATCTAATATAACTCGACTATAGTATTAGAGGCATATTGGTGAATGCCGGCCAACCACGGCCGTAGTTCCTTATATTAGAAAGCTTCCGCTGACTTTCCAGTCACGATACTAGATACCATTACGATGATCTAATTAATAGATGCGTCTGAATTAAATACCCAATCAAAGGGATGGGTCTGAGCATTTTTCTTAAAAAGGAACAAAACATTCCTAACAGCATTCCTACATTGCCAACCTGTATAGGTATTACTTTCCATTGCACCTAATATAACTCGACTATAATATTAGAGACACGTGATAAATGACGTCTAACCACGGCCGTAGTTTTTGATATTAGGGAGCTTCCACTAACTTCCAGGTCACCATTAATCATAGTCTAATTAATAGATGTGTCTGAAATAATTACCGAATAAAAGGGATGGATCTGAGCATTTTCCTTTAAACGGGGCAAAACATTCCAAAAAAGCACTCCTACATTGCCAACCTATATATGGATTACTTTCCATTTGTGTCTGATATAACTCGACTATAATATTAGAGACACATGGTGAGTGACCACGGCCGTAGTTCCTGATGTTAGAGAGCTTCCGCTGACTTTTCGGTCACGATACCAGGTACCATTAACCATAATCTAATTAATACATCCGTCTGAATTAAATACCCAATAAAAGGGATGGGTCTGAGCGTTTTTTTCTCCTGAAAATGATAAAAATATTCCAAAAGCACTCCTATATCTCTTTCGGAGTGCCTCCTTATATATAATTTATTTTACATATAT
>MU183810.1:106653-128713 GCA_016904865.1 Pissodes strobi
TGACATTAGAGACCTTGCGCTGACTTTCCTGTCAGGAAACCAAATACCGTTAACCATAATCTAATTAATTTTATTTATTGATTTTACGTGTCCGGAGGAGACCTTGATCATCCAGTGTTTAGCGGCGTTTATTTGTCAGTATTAAGTCCTGCTGTGTGCATGTTTCCTTCATCTCTGGGCAGGTCAGAAGGTGCAGTGTGTGCTTCACTGCACCACAGTTACATAGGGGGTCTCTCCATCCCTCAGCATGCCCCATTTCTCCATATTAGCTCGGCATCTCGAGACGCCAGATCGCAGACTGTTAAGGGTCCTCCATTCAGTCTCCGCCAGTCTCTCCCTTGGCTCTATATGAGCATTATGGGCTTCCACTCTCCACTTACTGATCCTTTCCCTTTCCTGTGATCCTCCAAGGGCCGCCGCGCGTCTTAAGAAACTATGGCGGTATCGTTGTCCAACTGGCTGGCAGCCATATAGTGGGTGTCGGGGGTCCGATTCTTGTTTTTTTTCAGCCGCTACCGCTACTTCTCTTCTAATGTGAGGCGGGGCAATACCAGCAAAAGTATATACCTGATTGATAGGCGTTGGTTTTAAACATCCAGTCACAATATGGACTGTCTGGTTAAGCGATCTGTCCACATGTTTGGCATGGGCAGATGCATATTCAGCCGCAAAGAAGCATATACCCAGGGCTGATGTTCGTATGGTTGAAGGTTGGGACCCCCAGTATCTCCCTGTCAGTTTCCTAAGGATATTGATTCTTGCAGCTACCTTGCCTTTGGTGTTGAGGCATGGCTGTTTAAAGATAAGGGTACGATCCACGGTGACTTCAAGATATTTTGGATTCGCACAGTGTTGGAGCTGTTGATCTCTCCACTTGACATTTAGTTCTCGTTTGGCTTGCTTGTTATTAAGGTGGAATGCGCAGAGCTGTGTCTTAGCCGGGTTGGGTCTTAGATGGTTGTGGTCGTAATAAATTGCAAGTCGTTCGAGGGCTCGCGTGAGCTTTGCCTCGACTCTCTCATAGCTCCTTCCTTGGGCGGCGACTGCCGTATCGTCCGCGTAAATGAACTGCTTCGTTCCTTCAGGGATCGGTTGGTCGTTGGTGTAGATATTATACAGCAACGGCGCCAATACGTTGCTATGGGGCAGCCCCTTTTTCTCTCTCCGCCACCTGCTGTTTTGGCCCTGGAGAGTGACGTAAAAGCGTCGATTCTGTAGTATTGTTCCAATGAACGAGGCGAGGTTGTAATCCTTTGTCAGGGCGTATGTTTTCAATATCAGGTTTCTATGATTAACGGTATCGTACGCAGCGGTGAGGTCGATAAAGGCTATTCCGGTGATCATTTTTTCCTCGTAACCGTTCTCTATGAGTTGTGTGAGGTTTAGGATTTCCCCACAACAGGATTTTCCTGGCCTGAAACCAGCTTGTTCTCGGATCAGTTTTTCATCTATGGTGTTAGAGATCCTGTTTAGCAGCATGCGTTCGAACGGTTTGAGAGCATGGCACAGCTGTGAGACCGGTCTAAAGTTCTTGGGGTTGTTTGGTTCTTTCCCAGGCTTGAATGGAGCGACAACACGTGCTTTTCTCCCGTATTTGGGTATGATAGTGGTAGTTATGCAGTTGTTCATAAGGTCAAGCAGCCATTGGAGTGCGGCTGTTTCGAACTTTTTTATTTGTTCCGTTCTCAAGTCACCTACGCCTGCGGCGCGGTTGACTTACATATTGCTGATGGCCGTATTCAATTGTTCAATTGAGAAGGGGCTATGATAGAAATTGGTTTCTTCGTTTTCTACACGGCGTATACGTTCTTTCGAATTTCGGGTTGTGCTCTTTTCCGTTGAGTAACAGTTAGGTAGCCACTTGGTTTGGCGTTACCTCGACGTAGTTCTGTGGGGGGGCAATCGGGTCACCGCTGAGATTTTTATGGCTTCGCCATGCTCGCCTGCTGTTCCGCTTCATATCAATATCCTCGACCAGCCTACACCATTTCTCGCGTCTTGCCTCGGCGATAGTAGCCATGAGTTTTTCACCTGCGGCGATGGTCTCTTCCGAGAAATGTTCATCAGAAAACAGTCGCTGATATCGTTCTAGTAGTGGCTTGCCGGGGATATATTCCGTCCTGCAGCCTCTCGGGATATATTGTGTGGATGTTTTTTTTGCCATGTCGATGAAGGTTTTGTAATTGCCTGGTTGGGGGGGCAAGGTTTTTCAGGCTGCTATCAAGTTGATCTTTGAACTTCTGCCAATCAGCTTTTTTTTACATTAAAACTGCGCTTGAATGGCGCAATCTCCGGTTTCCCCAAGGCTTCAACGCGACATATGATCGGTCGATGTTGCGATCGTGGAATGGGACCGCCAGCCTCCTTTCTGCACTGACCAGCAACATTGACTGACACAAAGATTTTATCGGGGTTGTAACCTCGTCTCCATCGTCCGCTGTTGAAGGACGCCGTGAGCTTGGGATCATATATGAGGACGAGGTCTTTATTTTCGACCCACTGCTCCAGCTCCTTTCCATTTTGGTCGGTGGAGTTGTAGCCCCACATTGTGTTATGACAGTTGAAATCTCCCAGAACAATATTGACGTGATGATTGTTGAAGTTAGGAGGATCTTGGAACTCATATTTGACATTAGGAGACTTGTAGACAGATATGATGCTTAGGTGAGTGTTGTTGTTACAGTCAGAATCTCGATGTCGTTGTTTTCTGACAGTCCCACATATTTGATGTCCACTCCGGGTCTGGTGAAGATGGCGTGGCGTTGTATCTTGGGTCTACGACTAGTCCTGCCCCGGTGAGTTTTCTGAATTACGAGCATATCACATTTGATTGTTCTGCACACGTCTGACAGCAGGACCTCTCTCTGGCTAGATGTTCTCTCGATGTTAATCGAGAGAATATCTAGCCAGAGAGCCGCTGTTTTCCGCTCAATAAAAAGGATAGGTCGGAGCGTTTTTCCTGAAAAGGAGAGTAACCCTCCTATCTCGCTTTCGATGTGCCAACCTGAATATAAATTGCTTTCCAATTCCATCTAATTTTGACTGTAATATTAGAGGCACATAACGAATGACTGCTAATCACGGCCGTAGTTCTTGATATTAGAGAGCTTCCGCTGACCTTCCTGTCACAATACCAGACATCAAACATAATCAAGTTAGTGCATGCGTCTCAATTATAAATACCAAATAAATGACTGCTGATCACGACCGTAGTTCTTGATATTAGAGAGCTTTCGCTGACCTTCCTGTCACGATACCAGACATCATACATAATGAAGTTAGTGCATGCGTCTCAATTAAATATCCAATAAAAGGCCCCGGGCCTGAGCCCAGCCATAATAGAGACACAGAACTCCTTATGATGAATCACTAACCATGATCAGATCAGGACGCAACTCTGGTAATTGTCTTTCTTTTGCCCAGTTGCGTGTTTGCTTGTATTAACATATTTAGCATCTTACTTAGAATTCACAACATATTTTTGTACTAGAAATAGATAGACGACATATTTACTTATTTGATATTCCCGCGAAACTGCTAAGACGTAAGTGAACAAGTCTATCCGCTGTCAGACCCATATAACTCAACCACGAGCTTCCTAAATAATGCATCCGCTCTTCCTTCCGCACATTTTTCGAAGCCCTGAAGTACTTTCATAAATTTTTCATTTCGCCCAGCTGCCGTTTCATATGTGCATGTCGAAGCGACTTTGCAAACAAGTCTGGCGCCAAATCGCGTGTGTATCTTCAAAGTTCCGAATATGAATTTTAAACTCGTATGCAAAGGGTCACAAACTCTTATGGAGAACTTTCTCGGCGAATTTTTAAGGTCCTGTTGTTTACTTTTGCTCTTGAAATCCGTATTACGTGCAGGTGTAATTCAGTAGGTTTTGTTTGAATCGCAGATTTTATTGCGATAATGATCTCAATGGCCCTACAACATGTCACAAATTTAAAGTAATATATCATCCAAAATGTACGTATAGTATTTAAATGTAAAGGTAAAAGATCTAAAGATCTATAGGGCATCTCGCTCTTTAATATGGTTATCTTACTGGAAACACGACATACTAGGTTGTAATAGGCCAAGCGCAAATGTCCAACAGAACTGAGATGATGGAAATATGGACTAGAGGCCAAACGCAAATGCCATACTGAATTTTAGACTTATTAGTTTAGGGTAGGCCAAAGGCAAATATCTCCTACGCAATTTAGGAGATTGTAGTATACTAGACTAGTACAGAATTTAGGGGATATATCAACATACATACTTAATACATAATTTATGGATACTAGTTTAGGTTAGTATCTTAGTCTGTTCCAGTAACGGAAGATAATCCAACAATTCTTCATCCAGATTGATACCAAAGCCAAAAAATGAGTTGCTTCTAATGCTACGGTTTAATATATAAAATATTATTTCCCAGCTTTTGCGGATTAGAGAAGTCGCTGACCTATTTAACTTTCGCGAGGCGCTGATAAATGCTCCAATTTAACGGGGCTTTAATAGCCCTTAATCACCTGTTTTCGTACTTATAGTGCGGTGCTAAAATGCATTTATATTCGCGGTAGCTGACGTTTCGAATAATGCGTCAGAATTTCTCCAATTTAAATGCTCGGAGAGGAAAATAACTAATCTAATATTTTAAAATTGCATTCTTATTTCACGTTTTGAAATTGGTTTATTCGGTAGATAAAAATAATAGGAGAAAAATCAGGCGGTAATGCGGAATAGGAAAAAATATTTTTAATAAAATGCATATTTTGAGTTAGCAAAGCGAAGGTAATTTAAAATTGCTCGCGCTTTTTAATCGTTTATTGAGGGAAAATCGAGTTAGTTTGGATTATGACAATTGTCGAAAAAAACCTACGAATTAATGATAACCCTCAGATCGGTTAAATGTATATTTCATTGAACATTTTCGAAAAGAAAGTAAGGATTACTAGATAATGCCGATAAATAAACTACATTTCTTGAAAATGAAGTCCCTATTTTTCGAGATATTTAGATAAGTTAGACAAGACCTCTTATACGTGGATTCAGACTTATAATAATTCTAGCTTCCGGCATCGTGAAAAGAAAGTTAGCGTAAGCTCTCTAATATTAAGGAGCTACGGCCGTGCCAACCATAATCGTTTTGTAAATTTGATATTATTGTCGAGTTAAATTAGGCAGACTAGAGAAAATATTGAAATCGTAATTTCGAAATGTGAATACATTTTATTCGTTAAGCACTCTCGGCGGCCGCTCGAAAAAACGATAAATTCCGCCGGCTTACCAATAATTAAAACGGAACCGCCAAAGGATTGACATGTTAAAGGCCTTGGATCCAACATTCAATTATTCCCATTAATTCGTCCGGGGAATATCGGGAGTCAGTGACCGGATTAATAGCTGGATGCAACTGATAAATGCCGCAATTTAAAAGGCCATAACCGTACTTCGTCCTTCTGGTGCGATACACCGAATTGCAACGAATTTATAAATGCAAGGCCGGCGTTTTTCAAATAATTGCCGTAATTTGTTTTATTACGCGACGAACAATTCGTCACCGACGAATGGCCGAGCAATAAAAATCGAACGGCCCGAATTTATCAGATATTTATGTCGCGTTATTTTTATGGAAATGTCTATTTGGAAGTCTCCTTGCACTAGTGCTTTGTTAAAGATAATAAACTGAAATTGGGAGCTCATTTATATAATTTGTTCATTTTGTATACTTTGGTATGTGTGTTTGCATGCTCTCGGAAATACTGTGTTTATTAGGAAATATACGAATCTAAGTATTTTCCAAAGAAAAAAATGGGAAATTTCGAAAAACACGCTTTGTTCGTTTATGTGTTTGCTCGCGCATTTCTCTACTATAGTATCCATGGTAAATCAAGGCTAACCACGGCCGTAGTCGACAACACGTTTTTCTTCTTGAAGTCAAAAGTAAAGATTTTTAATTAAAGGAAACTTAGCCCCGAAGAGTCGTATTGCAAATGCCCGGCCCCGGTAGTGGGGTCGTTAGAGCGCCACCAGTTCTGTCCAACTAGGCCCACGTATTAAATCAACTAACTCAACCTTAACTTAACAAGAAAACACAATCTAAAGTTTAAGGAACAATATATTTGCTACTAAGTTCTTTTTTTTAAACAGAGCAACAATTTATCTGGAGTAAAATGGCAAGTTAAAGACTAAAGAATGTCAAATGACTATTAAATTTCGCTAATAATTGGTACAATATAGTGATTGTACGGAGACCAATTCTGTTGTTAATACGCGGTACTGTATGCCTTACAACTAAATGTACTAAACACTACAAACCGAACTGATCACTTTGATGTTAACTAAGCTAATTACATCTAGGTATGCGTGCGTAATCAAACTGACAGCCCGCTAGTAAAAGTGGAAGCCTGGTAGTTCTATAGCCTGGTAGAACAAGTGGTAGCCTGGTATTTGAAGTGGTGACGCGCTAGTAAAACCCGCTTCTAGCCTGCTAGTGAAAGTGGTGGCCCGCTGTTAAAACCCTGAAATATCCCAGTACGCATACAAAGCCCCCTTCCTTTAAAAAAAAAAACTATCCCCCCCCCCCCCCCCTTTCATAAATATATTTTCTTCATAAACCAAATCCCCCCAAAAATGATCAATGAATTTTCAATGACCATCAGGAAATAAAGGAAATACTGAGATACAGACAACTTGAATATAAAAAGATAGGTATGAGAGAAAATATAAACTTCCCCATATGATCAAAACTCAAGTTACATTAAAATAATAATTCAGATTTGATAAAATGGAAGATAACCCAAGCAACGCAAAGCAAATGGCGGACTATGCACAAAAAAGGTTAACACAGATAAAGCAATTAAATCGTTAAGTTGGCCAAAAAAACTGTAGCAATAATTACCTCGTTAGTGTGTGGAGGGTGACGGGTGATTCGACGGTCTCGGTCTTATACGTATACGACGAACGTGGAAAGCCTCTAGAAATAAGGGGAAAAAACCATTAGCGTCATGGCGTCGTCCGCGTGCTTCACAGGCTATAGGGAAAGAAAAATTATTCCAGAGAAAATGCTTACCTACCTAGTACAGTATTTAGATCCCAAAAAATCGGTCGTGTCAAAACAGTATATCCCCAAAAATTGGGTGGAATTAAATCACAAAACTAAATGTGGAATCTCTGACTGCACTCAAACAGAAAGCTTCTCTTCTCGCCGAATGGTATCCCCAAAAGTTGGGTGGAATTAAATCACAAAACTAAATGTGGAGTCTCTGACTGCACTCAAACAGTAAGCTTCTCTTCTCGCCGAACGGTCTAACTAGAAGAACTCTCAATTAGTTTTCGTCTATTTGCCTTTCTCCTTCTACGAGATTAAAAAAACTACGCCAGAACAGCAAGAAAGAGTAATGGGCTGAAACATGCCAAGTGATTTCGATACAAGGAAGAATAATTCTAAGATAATAAACGACTTAGTTCTCGTTTATTATGAGGGTAAAACGACGGCGGAAGCCACAATTAATGAGCTAAAATTAAATTTTTCAAGAAATGCTAAATCTGTAAAAACACAAAATCGAGAGCGACAATCTCGGGAGGATAGTCCATCCCGATTACTCGGACGAACAAGCGAACATTACAAAAACTGCAGCCTGCCGTGTGAAGAGATAAATATAAAAAGCAGAGGACCCAAAACGATCCAACAGAAATAATCGGCCGGTGATGAGAGTCCGGCAACCAAGGGGTTCCAAAAAGTTATGAAATATTCAAACTGACAATAAAGAATGAATCGACGGGTCTGATGCAGCGTAAAAGGCGGGTTTTATTAACAGGATTCTTAAAAATATAAATCGGTTCGCTGGCCGTTCTACGGTAATGTAATATAAATCAAGCCAAGCTATCCTAATAACAATGTGCTTCGCTTATCAACTAAAATAAATATAGTCACAACGTGTTATAAATGCTAATACAAATATATCGTTAGCCCATACTTAAAATAGAGTTAATTTACATTAAGAAAGGCGGCAATTTCAAGCGTATTGTCAGCAAATCGAATCAATAAATTTAAAATTAGTCCAGACAAAAATGAAATTGAAAAATATTTGACACTAGCAAAATTGGACTGTTACAAGTCTGAACTCAAAGGCCGTAGTACTTTAGTATTAGGACTCCAAAGAGACCGCCCTGGACAAGAATTTACAGGATTTAAATTGTTCAAATTACTCAAGACAATTGAATTCACATTATAAACAATTTTAGGGTAAAGATAATTTTGAATTTTATTGTAAAATATTGTGAGAAAAACAGCCCTGTGCAGCCTAGTCCAGTGTTGTCGATTTTTCATCCGAGATTGCATGCGAAACTATGTTAAAGGTTTCTAAACTTATGGGCATATAGAACAAAAGTTCTTTAATAATTAATGAATCAGTTCTGATAAGCTGAAAATCTTTGTTGAAATACTTGTGAAGAAAAAAAAGAAGAAGAAAAGCGGTTAGAAAAGATGCAGCCAATAGGAAACCATACGGTATTAAAGAAAGTTTTATTTTTAATATTATTGTGCGCATTTTTTGTGAGATTTCAACCCCGTATTCGAAAAATAAAATCTTTCATAATCAGACTTTAAAATTCTTATTTTTTTTAGTCCGCTACTAATTACTTCAAGCTTTTTAAGTATTATTTTCTACTGAAAATATAATTTGTAATGTGGCGCGATCGAAAATCAGCAATAAAAGTGTTTATATTCAATATCAAATGGACGAATGTGCATGATCTTTCTAAAAATGGGCAAAAAATTAGAAAAAAAAATGTGAATAGCTTTGTTTTCGGTATGCCACCCTGTACATACAGTATTTTGGACATATGTCATATCAAATTTTCCTCGACTACACTATAAAAGAACCTCCAGTTTAAGGGAATGGCGGTTAACCACGGCCTTAGTTCCCTAATATTAGAGAGCTCTCTAGATATCAGATGCCCCTTCTTCTTCTTCTTCTTCCTCGGCCACTCCTGAACATAGGCCTCTTCCAATGATTTCCATGTCGATCTTTGCTGGGCGGTCTGGATCCAATTCTTTCCCGCATGTCGTTGGATGTCATCTCTATATCTCGCCTGTGGGAGTCCGACACTTCTCATTGACTCTCTTGGTCTCCATATGACATTAGGGTTTTCGACCATTTCGAGTTGCTTCTGGCTACGTGGCCTGCCCAACTCCACTTCAATCTCGCTACTTTTTCAATGATGTCGCAAACTCCTGTTCTTCTCCTGATGTCTTCGTTACGTGGCAGACCAGGAGGCGGTTTGCACTGTTTGTGTTATTGTTTCGAGTCCATATGTCGCCACTGACAGGACTCATGTGTCATAGACTTTTCTTTTTAGATTTGTAGAAATGGTCGGTTGACGAAGGATGTAGCTGAGGTTCCCGAATGCCATCCAGGCGAGGCCGATTCGGCGGGTGATCTCTGCTGTTTGCTGGACTCATGATTTTGGTCTTTTGAAGGTTCATTTTGAGACCAACAGCTTGGCAGGCGTCCTTGAGTTCTTGTTGATAATTCGTTTGGCTCTTTGATGAACAAGACAATATCATCTGCAAAACGGAGGTGGTTGAGACGTTTTTCGTCTATGTTGATGCCTTTCTGCTTCCAGGATAGACATTTGAACATGTCCTCCAAAGCCCCCCCCCCAACACGAAAACCTTTCCAGTTATGGGTGCAGATTTAGGAATTTGGTTAGGATCTTCAAATAAATACGCATTTTAAGAATATGACAACACCCTTGCATAAAAGACGTCAGTATCATTTTCGGTGTGTTACCCTGTATACTGTATATAAGTTATTTAAGACATATATTATTTCTAATTACCTTCACTATACTATTAAATGAGCATAGCAGTTTAGGGCGAATTCCAATATATTAAAGAGCTCTATTTACGATACCAAGTGTCACTAACCATAGTCAAATAAATAGGCAATTTACTTATACGCAACATCGTGACATAAGGCATGACCACATCTTCGATGTTGAACCCTATATATAAATGATTTTTGACATATGTCATATCGAATTTGCCTCGACTGTACTATAAAAGAAAAGGGTGAATTACGGTTAACCAAGTCCATAGTTCCTTAATATTAGAGAGCTCACTGTTCACGATACCAGATGCCACTAACCAGCATCAAATAAATACGCAATTTAGGAATATGGCAACCCTTGCATAAAACATGTCGGTCCATATATAAATTATCATGTATGTTTCTCATATTATCTAATTTAATGCGACTAAATGGTTAAGAATGTTTACCAATAACCACGGCCGTAGTTCCTTGATATTAGAGACTTTTAGCTGCATTCGATTTCACGATCAATATTTATATACTTTTTTTGATTCCAGAAGGGCCGTTCCAGTCCGACGCTTTGCTCGTTCCAGAAAACTGCATGTTCGATCATATCCACAATCAAAGCAATTGCTGGACTTTTGCAAGATGGAACGCCACGGCGGGAAATGCGTGCCAGGAAAAAGGACTTCAGTTAAGGTCTTTCGCCATGCTGTTGCCGTGCGGTATTTCGCTGTTCAGTGGAGTCGAATTCGTTTGCTGTCCCAAGCATTTTAAAGGTAAGGTTAAGGTAGAAGGTCACATTTTTTATTCTCGTCTGAAGTCAATAGTTCATGTCCAAGCAGAAAGGCAACATCTACTAATAGAAGCTCCTCTTCTAACCTCATCCTTATCCAAAATAGGTGCAGGCTGATAATTTAAATGCATTCAATTCTTGATTGACCTGTCGAATTTCGATCATTCAGCGCCAATAACAGGCAGTAATTGGATAATTTTATTAACTTGCGCCTCGGTTCAAGTGCAATTTTGCCTTAAAACCAATCAACTTGGTCGGAGCAATAAAGAAAGTGTAATGTCGTTTTAGTACGAGAGCTGGGGGGAGGCCAGTCGCTTCAAAGGTGAAGCCACACGTCAATTAGTTTCCCAATTTTAATTACATCAGGTTACGGAGCTAAAGCGAGG
Source organism: Pissodes strobi (assembly GCA_016904865.1). Taxonomy (NCBI): domain Eukaryota; kingdom Metazoa; phylum Arthropoda; class Insecta; order Coleoptera; family Curculionidae; genus Pissodes; species Pissodes strobi. The sequence goes on from MU183810.1 coordinate 117,645, forward strand.
TTGAAGTCTTTAACTAATTTAAGACTTTCTGCAGGTATTGAGTTATTTTAAGGCTTCAAGGGCGATATTGGTTTAGAGTCATTTATATTTTAATTTACGTCACTTTTGTTTTTGGAAAGTTCCACAATCAATTATTATAATATATTTTCTGAAGTAATGAAAACGCAGCCCTCTTTTTCAGCAAAGAAAATCACTATATTTTCAATATCATATATTGATCGTAATTACTAGAAGTTCCAGAAATCAAATCATCGTCATATGAATTTTTGTGGCGTTTCAATTGGCTGTGTGTTTAGACATATTACCGTACGAAACGAGGTAATTACACCACTTCCGGTTCAACCCTAACAACAGCAAAATTGTTGTTACTCTACAAGTGTGTGATATTACCAATAGTGGATTCAAGTATGTGCGTTAAGATAACCTTTCCCCCATTGAGTGCCCACGTGGCTATCGTAGTTTCTCCCCGAGGAAGAATCAATCTACATTCACCCCCGGTAACCAGGGCAGGGGGAACCGGATGTTCCCGTGGGATCATTTCTGTCTATGCCTGCTAAGATTCAGCTCACAGCTGCCATTTTATGTTTGTGTGTGATAGTCGGAGCCTTCAAGAAAGCGCATGCTCGACATCTTAAAAATATAGTGCCTCCGATCCAACAAAGGTGTAACCTATCTGGAAGGGTTGCTCCAGCTCTAACTAAGCCTTACTGCGCGAAACCCACTAGCAGTTATCCTCCCCCATAACCTCTGATAGATGTTTTAGGTCCGAATTAACCAGTCACACTCGTCGATCTTATGCAATTGCAAAGGATCCTTCATGTATGGTTAGGAGGCATCTTTTCACCTGCTTTCGTCCTTGAGCATCCCTCCAGAAGATTCTATATTCTATGATAATATACTACAAGGACATTTAACAATCTATGATCATGTTTCATTCGAAAATATAATTCTGAAACTTTTCAGAAAACGTTAAACCCAAGAAGCCAATCGACCTGACCATCCTCAAAAAAGAAAAAGACGTCTTCGCCGACACTCTGGACGAAGCCGATGATGATTCAGACGAAGACGACGACAGTGATGATCTCGATGATTTGGTGGATGATACTGAATTATCTGAGGAGCCCAGTATCGATGATGAAGATGACGACGATGAAGATGACGACGGTAAGACCTCATAATATAGTTTGTTTAATGCATACCGATAATAATTTATCATTTTTTGGTGGGTTACGACTATGATCGGCGATTATTAAGAAGATTCTTGGGTTAACCTCGCTCATAATCTTAGAATAGAATCACCTCTTTATCTTCAGTCTTCAAGAGTTGGAGGCTTATTTTTTTAAATTCTAACTGTTTACAGAAGATGTTTCTAGCTCGGTATTGTTCTTGGAATCTATACACTTGAGCAAATGTGGTGTCCAAGTGCTGTCAGCTCACCGTAGTATTCATCTGGCACATGCTTCTTACGTGCATTATCCACCAATATCCACTAGTAGTAAATGCCTTGTTGTGCTCTGTAATGTCTCCAAGATCATTTCGTTCTGAGCCTAAAGGGAGTATACAATCTGTGGATTGTTCCTGCCGACGCTACGTATAAGACGTTACTATTTCCAACATGTACAACATTACTTCAAGAGACATAAGATCCTGGTCTATTAGGTCTGAATCGGATCTTTATTAAATAAATATCTTGAACTAAGTCTGCTATATAAATTAAACACCAAAATGGATTACTTGCTTACTTTCCTTGCCATTGAGAATGGATTCGATAAGAATTGATGCTTCCTGATCTGGCATCGCTTATTTTCCTGAAAGGCTTCGATCCATCAGCATGTTATTGATAAGAAATGATGCATCACGCTGAAAGTCTTGAGCTAAGTCTGCTATTTGAACAAAAAACTAAATTTTGAGGCCTCGAGGCACTCCACTTCACTGTACACTGAGTATTACTTCGATAAGAATGGTTACTTTCTGACCTGGCAATGCCTGTGAAACTCCATTCTCAATGTCAAGGAAAGTAACCAAAGGCTCAATTTTTATTCCATTTTTGTCTTTAACTTATATAACAGACTTAGCTCACGATATTTCTTTAATGAATATCCGATTCTGGCCTAATAGATGAAGAGGTTTCCCCCAGGCCGAGAGGTATGCGATCCTCAAATGTGGATATGAGAACCTGTTAAGAGCCTTCATAGGTAACAATATCTGCATCTGCTCAGACAGTAAAGCTGCTCTGTCTGCTCTTGAGTTTGTTAGAGTTAATTCTGCCCTGATGATGATAAGGGACATCTTGAGGGCCTTAGCCTAGCATAAAGGTTTTTGTCAAGGTTTCTCATAAAAAGTTGCTATTGTGATCCTGAAAGCGGATTAAAGACAGAAAGTAACTATTCTTATCGAAGTAGTACTCAGCAGACAGTGGAGTGGAGTGCCTCGAGGCCTCAAAATTTAGATTTTTGTTGAAATAGCAGACTTAGTTCAGGACTTTCAGCGTGATGTATCATTTCTTGTCAATAAGATGCTGACGGATCGAAGCCTTTCAGAAAGGAAGCATCAATTCTTATCAAATCCATTTTCAATGGCAAGGAAAGTAATTTATATAGCAGACTTAGCTCAGAATATTTATTTAATGAACATCCGATTCTGGCCTAATAGATGAGGAGGTTTCCCCCCGGCCCACAGTGTGTCTTTTCTACAATCTAGGCCATAATAATTCGAAATTTTTATTAACCCAAAACTTCAAAATATTTATATATTTGATCACAATATATCTGAGCACTTCCGTAATTTAATTCTAGAAGACTGTGATCCGCGTATCCCTGACAACAGCACCACCGAAATGGCTTGTTGCTTTGATTTTTTTATCAATGTTTGTGATCAGTTATAAAATATCGCACTGTTTATCAAATTTGGTGTTGGTTTTTAAAACTTTAGGTGGCTGTTTCTGAAGGTGTGTATATTATTTCATGTATTTTATATACTTATTCTATTGATATTGTCCCGTTAATATTTAATTTTTTATTGCTATTCGAAAAACATCTATATTTATCGTTTTTTCGAAGTTTGAAAGACCTGCAAATGTCAGATTCACGCGGATTCGATTTGGATTATTTTTTTTTTTAAATAAAATAATTTGTTAAGATACATTTCATTTCGAATTCAACTGCGGAAAAGTGCGGAAAACTAAAAAATTTTATTGTTTTAGGCGATATGTCGATATCGAAAACGGATCTTTTTGAGATTTGGCATAATGGGACGGATATAAAAAATAAGAATTTGGCAGTTTTAACGCATGTTTTGAATAAATTTGATTTAGAAAACTGTAAAGATGATTCAAATTATCACATAATCACTAATATAACCAAAAATTTTACCAGTAAACTTGCTGAGAAATGGAAAAATTGTGGCCGGTCGTTAAAAATATTTCAAGCGCGGAATCATCAGTGGCTAGATGGAAACATTTCATATTCTCTTCAAGAAAGTGAAGAAGATAGTAGTAGTAATAAGAAAAGAGGTAGACCATCAAAAGAATTTATGGAAGTAGGAATTCAGTCAAAGAAACAAAGGATATTTTGTTTGGTTGAAGAATATTCAAAAGAAGAACTGACATTTGCAACTAGTACAAGTTTACGAAAATCAGGTCTAAGAAATGCCGCTTCATTAGTTCAAAAAGTGGCAGAAGATTCACAAGCAAAAATAATTAAAAACTCATGAACTCTCCTACACCGCTTCCAATTAAGTATACACCGGAAGAAGCCTTGGCTTTATTCGTAGATGGACACCTTACTACACATTCATATATGTTAATGAAATCCGGTGCAAAAAAGAGAAATGCCGATATATATCCATCTTATAATACCATTAAAAAAGCAAAAACAGCATGCTACCCTGATAAAGAGTCCGTTACTATATCAGAGATATCTGCTGAAGTAAAGTTGCAAGCTCTTGTTGATCATACAACTATGAGACTCGTACTGGTACAAGAAAATGTCCTAAAGCAGGAAGCAAGTAATTTATTGCAAGACCTAACTATGTTATGGGGTTGTGACGGGAGTGCAGGTCACTCCACCTACAAGCAAGGATTTACTGGAGAAGGAAGGGAAAACAGCAATGATGCATATTTATTTGCCACATGCCTTGTCCCGTTAAGATTACAGACATACGATAATAAAATTTTGTGGAATAACCCGCGTCCTCCGTCCACAAGATTCTGTCAACCCATCAAAATTACTTATCAAAAAGAAACCTCCGAGCTAGCAAAAAATGAAATAGGAAATATAGAAAATCAGATAAAATACATTTTACCAACAAAGGTTTTAGTTGATAACAAAGAAATACTTATTCATCATAAATTCCAGCTAACTATGATCGATGGAAAGATGTTTGGAGTCATCACAAATTCATCTACGCAAACCTGTGGTATTTGTGGAGCAACTCCCAAATCAATGAATAATATCGGACTGGTTTTAAAAAAACCTACAAATATAAAACAACTAGATTTTGGAATGTCAACCCTCCATGCGTGGATAAGGTCCTTTGAAACTATCTTACATATATCTTATCGCCTCACTGTCTCCAAGTCGCAGATTCGGGATAGCAACGATAAAGAAGTTGTTAAAAATCGAAAGGATATGATTAGAGAGAAATTAAGAATGCAAATGGGGTTACTGGTTGATATTCCAAAACCAGGTTTCGGTACAACGAACGATGGGAATACAGCCAGGCGCTTTTTTCAGCAGCCTATTCTTGCATCTTTCATCACGGGTATTGACAAAGACTTAATACAGCGTTTTTCTACCTTATTAAAGACAATGTCTTGTGGGTATGCGGTAAATACAGATGCCTTTGCGGAATATGCAATACATACTGCTTAAAAATTCGTTCAATTATATCCGTGGTACTACATGCCCTCTAGTATCCACAGAATTTTAATACATGGCTCTGATATAATTAAAGCGGCTGTACTTCCAATCGGAATGTTGTCGGAAGAAGCGTTGGAATCGCGAAACAAGGATTTTAAAAGATACCGACTAAACAATACTAGAAAAGTGTCTCGCGATAAAACAATGCAAGATTTATTTAATTATTTATTTTTTTCATCTGATCCGATCATTTCTACATTATCTAAATCCACTTCTACTACTCGGAATAGTAAGGAAACTCTCGATGCAAATGTAATTAAATTATTATCCGATCCAGCCCTGCCTAGTCCCACAGGAGACTTATCCAATGAATCTGATGATGACTCCAACACTGACCAAACAAACTCTGATACTGATAATGATTAGAATAATATTGTAAATAGGGATGTAATTGTGTATAGTTTAATTAAATATTAATTTTATTTCGTTACGTAAAATAGTATATTATAAACCTAGGGAGTAAAGTGGCTCTTTTGATCCCGAGGCAAAAAGTTCACAATTTGTCAAGTGATAAAAAGATACTTCGCTCACCAAGTTTATAATATAGTATTTTATGCACTTTAGAACAGGAAATTACTAGACCTAGCCCCAAATTTAAATAAAAATATACTTTATTTCCATGGGATTTAAAATCATAAAATCCCTAGGGATTTAAAGTACCTTTTAAATGCCTAAAGTGCATAAAAATGTTTATTGTAAGCAACAAAATTAAATATATATAATAATTATATATAAATATATATAAAATTAAATATTTTCCATGTTAAAAAAAATACGAATATTGCTCAAGAGTAAAGTACCTTTATTTGTGACAATATCGAAAACTGTTATAAAGAAAAATTGTTTAGAATTAAAAACTACATTCAAATATGCAGTTACATCAAGATCGTAAAAAAAACAAGTTTTAAACTTTTTTCGTAAAATTAATAATAAAAATGTTTTTCATATGGTGCGAACTTAAGCACACTGTATAAAAATATGGTTAATTTAATTTGTTAACATCAAAATTAAATATTTTCCACTTCTCAAATAAAAAACATTCATTTTAAAATGGAACATTTAAAAACAAAAAGCATCAGAGCTTCGTACGATTTTTTATCGGCTAGGTTTTAAAAAAGCCACACTGTGCGGCCGAGAGGTATGCGATCCTCAAATGTAGATATGGGAACATGTTAAGAGCCTTCAGAGGGAAGAATATCTGCATCTGCTCAGACAGTAGAGCTGCTCTGTCTGCTCTTGAGTCTGTTAGAGTTAATTCTGCGCTGATGATGATGAGGGACATCTGGAGGGTCTTTGCCTTAGCTTAAAAGTTTTTATCAAGGTTCCTCGTAGCGAATTGCTATTGTGATCCTGGAAGTGGATTAAAGGCTTCTCGATAAGCAGGCATTGCTAGGTCATAAAGTAACTATCGTTATTGAAGTCGAAAGTAACTATCATTATTGAAGTCATACTCAGTGGACAGTGGAGTGGAGTGCCAAATAGCAGACTTAGCTCAGGCTTCGATCCGTCAGCATATTATTGACGAGAAATTATGCTTCAAGCTGAAAGCCCTGAGCTAAGTCTGCTATTTGAACAAAAAACTAAATTTTGAGGCCTCGAAGTATTCCAGTCCACAGTCCACTGAGTATGACTTTGATAAGGATGATAACTTTCTGACCTGCTTGTCGAGAAGCTTTTAATCCGTTTCTAGGATCATAACAGCAATTTACTATGTGGAACCTTGACAAAAACTTTTATGCCCGGCCAAGGTCCCCAAAATGTCCCTACACTCAGACACCAGCGCAGAATGAACTCTATCAGACTCAAGAGCAGACAGAGAAGCTTTAGTGTCTGAGCAGATGCAGATATTCTTTTCTCTGAAGGCTCTTAACAGGTTCTCATACACGCATTTGAGGATCTCATACCTCTAGGCCTGGGAGACAGCAAGTCTCCTCCATGCACACCAACACCATCGATCGAGTTATATTTTTTTATCAAATTAAGACAGGAAAGTAAGTTTGAGGCTGATTTGACAGAACGCCATAATGTTGGAAGCTAGGAACTATTAGATATATTTTTCAACAGGAAATAATGTTACGTGTCTCATCAAACGCCCTTTCAGTAGTTTGCATATGTACACAGCAAACTAATTGGATTTTTGTAATAGGGCCACTACATTCGTCCTTCAAATCTCAGGAAGCATGTCTAATTAATCCAATTGAATTGAATTCGTGACTCTTCTGGATGAGGACAGTAGGGATATCACAAGGTCATTGACTAGAATGAGTCCTTCTATTCAGTAGTGCAGCAAATGTCAGGACCTTCTCGAATACTTCATTATCCTCGTCATTATCCCATTAAATATATTCACCAGGTGTAAAAATAGTGATTGATAGCATATGTGAATGAACAGAGTAGTCCTGAATCCTGGACTAGAATCAGCTTTCATATCCAACAAATCTTCAGTATTCCATTGAAGATGTTCACCAGTGATAAAGATGGTGATTAACGACATTTCCGGATGAAAAAAGTAGAAATGCCCTCATATTCTGGACCTCTCTTACGTTTAACAGAGCTTTTATCTCTCTAGTTGATCAGGTGTCAAATGGCAGGCTTGGTAAAACTGTAATATCTCCAGGAACTTGAATCCTAAATAGATAATTGCTTTGTATTCGAAGTTTCAATTTATTTCTAGTCCCCATACTGTAGATTTAGATGGCAATAGCAAAATGCATTTTTACAAACATTTCAGATTACGACGATACGGATTGGGATACGACTCCGCAAAGCACTACAAGTGCCGTAAAAGCTGCTACATCCACTACTACAAGCACTACGTCTTCTACAACTACCACTGAAAGACCTACCACCGAGGCAACGCCTGATCCTTACTTTACCCATTTCGATCCTCGAAATGAACATCAGAGTTACAAAGAGGCACAGGTAAGGATTAATCACAATGTAGCTTTCCTACTTTAGTATCGTGCAAACACATTACAGCCTCTCTGTTTCTAATTTACGAATCCTTGACCAATATATCCTTCCATCTCAGCAAATTAACTGAAACATTAAATACTGTATTAAAATTATCAAGTAGTTCAATCTCGTAGGTTGCTTTCACTGACCTCAAAGCTGATGGTCTGTTCTAGCGATAGGTTATATAATATAAAAGAATGTATCTATGGTTGAATTGCAGGAACGTTTGGAGGAGACCCACAGAGAAAAGGTAACCCATGTAATGAAGGACTGGTCAGATTTGGAAGAACGTTACCAAGACATGCGTTCCACTGATTCTAGAGGTGCGGACGATTTCAAGCAGAGGATGACGCAACGGTTCCAACAGACTGTGCAAGCGCTAGAAGAGGAGGGAGATGCGGAGAAACATCAGCTGGCGGCCATGCATCAGCAAAGAGTTCTGGCTCATATCAATCAGAGGAAAAAGGAAGCTATGTCTTGTTATACTCAAGCGCTGAATGAAAATCCACCAAATGTAAGTCGTATCCAATCGTTCTATATAAATATAGAAGTAGGTAGTACAAGCAAATGCTGGGGATGATATATAGCATTGTTGTTTTCCAGACTCACAGAGTACAAAAATGCCTTCAGAAACTTCTTCGCTCCCTTCACAAGGACAGAGCCCATGCGATTTCGCACTACCGCCATCTGTTGGCCAGTAGCATCGAGGCGGCTGCCAGGGAACAACCCAGGGTACTGGAGCGGCTCACCGACATCGACAGGACCGTTAACCAGAGCATGCAGATGCTGAAGAGGTATCCCGAATTGGCTTCCAGGATCGGTCAGTTGATGGACGATTATATTCAAGGTTTGTGGGGAATGCTTCTGAAAAGACAACTGGTTAAGTTGAAGGGGGGATCATTAGTAAATTAAATTGAAGAAATGGTATTTCCACAATATTCTTAGCGCCATCTGCTATGTGGTTGATTAAGGATATAGTATATCGAACAGTTTTACATAGATTTCTATTCATAACATATTTACTATTGGCTAGAAAACATCACGGGATATACATATGAGCTAGTATAAAAGTGGTTTTATGATAACTTGTCGTTACAGTTAAGGGCAATGACCAGAAGTATTCTAAAACTGACAAAAACCTGACATGTTTAACATATTGCGTCTAATCATAAGTATCGATCACTCTTTTCAAGATTGCACAAGCATTTCTCTACAAGTTAACCACTTTATCCAGTATTTTATCGAACTATCGAAGATTAACATGTTTTTAGCTCTCCGATCAAAAGATGAGACCCCTGGTTCCCTTCTCGCCATGACTTCGGACGCGGAACAAGCCATATTGGACAAATACAAGGCAGAAATAGCGACCAAACAGGCTGAAAGAGAAAGACTGAGGCTGCAAGAGAAGGAGCGTAAAGATCAAAGGAAAAAGGAGCGAACAGAACTAAAAGAAGAAAAGAAACGTGTCGAGGCCGCTTTGGGCAAAACGATCAGCAATATCGATGATGAAGATATTGAAGATGAGGTGGCCGCTGATGAAAAACCATCTGTAAGTATATGTTGGCAATAAAATACCATTGCATTTAACCACCCAATAAAAGCAAAACTGGTGAAATCCTAGATTTTTATCGAACAAATTTTGAATGTAATTTTCTTTCAGACTCCCATCTTTGTTGTATCGACCGCCGATAGTACCGCAGCCGAAGCGGTCAGCAACTATGTGACCGCCACCACAGCCAATCGTAAGGAAGTGGACGACGTGGCCGTGCAGGAAGCCGTCGAAGAAGTTGCAAAGGCCGCGTCTCATCGACAAGACGTCATCAGAGTTGCGCACATCATGTCGCACGAGATCAGCCATGGAGAGCCAGTAAGCATAGTGTTTTAGAGCTTCCAAATTACGTTTTATTATTTTTGATATTATTATCATCAAATTAACGATTATCTTCCTGATGGACTTACAAGAAGATGAATATATACTTACAATAATTTCTTTTCCAGACTTTCTCTGTTCGACGTGAAATCTACGGGCGCAAAGACGGAAGAAACGTCTATTTCACTCTTGCTTTTGCTGGTATGGCGCTGATGGCGGCCATTGTAGTGGGTGTAGCTGTAGCTAAGCGTAGATCGGCGAGATCTCCTCAGAGTCAAGGTAAGTAACACCTTGGAATTTACTTCATTTGCACCTCCATGTCTGTCGACATATATACCAGCGCACCTGGAATCAGATATATTTTTATAACCGTGAAACTGAACAGATAAAGAAGATTCCAGATAAAGTAGTCAGTTTTTGTATTCGCACCTCATCAAGAGAAGCTAGTATAAACCTTTTGCGTTCTCCATGGGGAAATGACTGAAATGATCTCATGGTATTCCCTTTAAATCCACAGCTCTGTAGATACCGAAGCAGCACCCTACGACATGATGAACACAGTCAAATGCTTTTGACAAGTTGTAGAGAATACAGATTGCTAGTCAGAAGACACCATAAGTCATTCCCAAGGAGGGAAATATAGAACTTCAAAGATTGCAGTTTGCCCGCCTAGTGGTTTAGTTCAGGCTGCAATCGTAGTGTATCTTCTAAATAAGTTTTTTAATAAAATTGTTTAGGCCCCTTACCTACTGCCCTGAATTATAAGTAGGCAGGAGCCTTCATCAATTCCTGCAACTAATTTTGTCTGCAAAAGGAACACACCCATAGAATAATATGGCACATGTCGGGAGAAGAATGGATTAGGGCGTAATTAACTGTTCTCATTGCTGTCCCAACTTTGTCATCAAAGCAAAACAGAATATGCAAATATGATCCTAAAATATGAGACTTGCAACACGTTTTTCTGATTGAAGTTAAAATGAAAGTAAAGATTTTTTTTTCAATTAATTAAAAAGGAACTTAGCCCCGGAGAGTTGTATTGCAAATGCCCGGCCCCTGTAGTGGGCTCGTTTGAGCGCCACCCGTTCTAGCCAACTAAACGGAAAAAGCTCTGCTGGTGTTATGCTGGGTGGCTAGGTCGGCTCCCCAAGTAACAAAAGAAGCTTTAATACGGTTTTCAAGACGTTGTTACAGCCAAATGAATAAGACTCACTTAAAACCTTCTGCTCTAGACAACCTCTTGAAGGCAAGATAAAGGCTCTCTTACAGCCAAAGGGCCCACTCCTATGAGGGTCTCAAGACCAAATCTTAAAGCTTGTTTAAAA
>MU183810.1:148713-174032 GCA_016904865.1 Pissodes strobi
TAGAATATGCATTTTTCTCAGCGAAAATTTAGCATTTTACTGATTCAAAGAGTATTTAAAACAGATTGGCGACGTACATAGTTTTGCCCCTGTTCTTTGTGGCGGGAAAATATTCGAGTTTTAAGCGCGAGGAGGTAAGTTTTAACTTACCTCCTCGCGCTTCTGCACTCCTGGTAGAATATGCAAATTGAAATAGTATTAAGACACAGATTGTCGAGGTACATAGATTTGCTCCTGTTTTTTTGGCGGGAAAATATTCGAGATAAAATTTACCTCCTCGCGCTTCTGCACTCCTAATGTTGTATTGTATGTATTATATATTTCGATCTTCTTATTATGCAAAAATTGAAGAACCGTATCCGAATCCAATAAAAACATTGTTTTTAAAAAAAATCTAATTTAAAAATATGAGGTTAGTTTTGGATATTCAAGCACAAACATAAAAAAAATAAGTTTCTACCTAAAGAATTGGCAGCCTATGATGCCATGAACCATTTTATTTAAATTCTCTTTCTCCTGAAGCGCATAAGGAAGCTGTCTGGTTTGTGAAAAATCACCATTTTATCGATTGGAATATAGGTTACACAATTCTGCACCATTTTCACCAATTGCGAAAAAATTGACTTAGGAACCACAATTTATTTAGGTATGTTAAAAAACGAAAAAGCAGATTATCTAAGAAAATATTCCAACAAATAAGCATAATTGAATTAGATTGCCAACCAATTTTAATTTCTTCAACATCAAAATGTTTTTATCATTCCGAGTCACTATCTACGTGTGCGCTGCTATGTATTTTATATGTATAAGATTTTTTTCTGAATGAATAAAATAAATAATTTTATTTATCTTTGTTTTATTAAATACAATTTTTAACTTCCTAATACATACATCACATACCGGGTGGTGCATCGTGATTGGAAACATAGGAAATCCCATGCAAATTTTAAACTGCCCAAATATTTGCTCTCCTGTTGACTTTAGAGCAAAATTGTAAGGAGGCTTTTTCAAGGTCTCTGTATGGTAAATACACATGCGGAATTTGAAAAATTTTGGTCAAGTCGATCTTAACTTAAGTATTTAAATAAAATTGCAGCTAATATTTCATTAAAATTCAACAGGTAATACTGTAAACACCAGCATTAATTAAACTTGTCAACCTATGATTTGTCAATGTCAAATAAAATTTGCAAACGGTAGTTTACTTTCAAATTACTTTTGACAGTGACAAATCATAGGTTGACAAGTTTAATTAATGCTGGTGTCTGCAGTATTACCTGTTGAATTTTAATAAAAAATTTGCTGAAATTTTATTTAAATAAGTTAAGTTCGGCTTGTCCAAAATTGTTCAAATTTCGCATCTGTATTTACCATACAGAGACCTTGAAAAAGTCTCCTTACAACTTTGCTCTAAAGTCAACAGGGGAGCAAATATTTAACCAGTTTAAAATTTGCATGGGATTTCCTATGTTTCCAACCTCGATGCACCACCCGGTATATTATAATGTACTTTTAACGTATTAAGTTCTAACAAAATGTTAAACTGTCTGTCGTTTTAGGAACTCGGCACATACACCACTTTTTTATAATACTTAGCGTGCTAGTAGTTATGGGGGCACTTGAGCCAGACAGTGTATCGATATTATCACATTAGGGATGTGTCACTAATCGATAGCGATATTGAAATTCCGTTAGGGATGTGTCAATATATCGATATTAAAATTCCGAGACCCTATCGAGCAAGCCATTTATTTTGAACTAACTATTTCTGAATTGACTCTCTTGAGTACTCGACTTCTTAATTTGAGTTCTTCCATAGAAAACTAAACTGTGAAATGAAGAAATACGTACAGAACTGTTGGTTTTGTTATGTTAATCTAAGAGGGAAGGGGAAAATTCAAGGTTGGTTGAAAGTTGATATAACGCAAGGTCAACAGATATCTATGTAGACAAAGACGGGAAATATATTAATTTTATGATGACAGAGACTCCTCAGTAATTCAACGAGAGAGAGCCCTCAAGGAGGCGATAAATTGCCTCCTCGTGAGGACTCGCTCTCGTTTATACACTACTAATGTTCTTAACGCTATTATTAAGAGTCCTGATTGTCTCGAAGCTTTTTATATTCATGTACCTTCTTAACCTACACGTAACCAAACTCTTTTATATATACGTAATTGTCGCACTTGGTACTTATTGTATAGTCCCGTTAATAAAATTTTTGCTAGTGTCAACGAGTGTTGCGTGGAACTGAACTTTTTTGATGTGCCTCAGAGCAGGTTTAAAATAAGCGCTAAAAAGACACATTTTAATCTAGTTATTGTTAAGCTTGCAAATGCTGATACGTTGAAATAAATAAAATAAAAATAAAACCGTATTTTCATGGAAAAAGGTATTTTTTTTTTATTCCTAATTGGCCTTAGGTAAATTACAATATTTGGTAGGTACCTCACATACACTGGGAAACAATGTAAAAAAATAAAGGTGAATAAGCTAACAAATCTACATAAATCACAGTTGTTCCAAACACTATTCAAATCACAAGTGGAAAAACTTTTATCTCCTAACCAATGGTGACAATATTTAAATTAATAATAAATAAATGCACTAATATTGTTTATCGTTAACATCTAAAACTCTGTCTATAGTTCCGAATGAGAGTCTTTTTTACCGTCTTTTTCCGTCGTTGACGGTTCAATTTTTTCTTTCTTACTGTCGTTTTTCTCGGGTTCTTTTGGCGTTTCTATCGTTTCTTCAGGGGTTTCGCCCGTTGTTGCATCTTCCGCGGTGCTATTGTCACCATTTTTCGGTGTCTCATCGACTGGCTTTTCGACCTTCTTAGGCCTGAAGTTTCTCAGTTTGTGGACAAGATATTTAACTTCTCTATCTAGTGCCGCCATTTTGTCCATAAGCATTTTGACGGTAAGTTTTGGGGCCTCTGACTTTCTCAGTTTTTCTTGCTCCTGCACCATTTTATCCCTCCAATCCTTGGTATCGGTTATCAATTTGTCCAAGGCCTCTATTTCAGCGTCTTTGAAAACATAATTTTCTGGATTTAGGGTTTCTGTGAAGTTCTTCGACGTTTTCAAAAATACACTGGAGTGGTTTAGCATAGAATGCAAAGCTTTCAGAGCTTCAGGTCGTTCTTTGTGCTCCCAAACTCTGCTGAACAACTCTTTGGTTAAGGTGTGCACTTCATCCAATTTGTTTTCGTACGTGTCAGCGTCTGCATCAGATCCGTCTTCGTACAACCACTCAGAAACTTCGCTACATGCTTGCCTGATTTTGTCGGCTTCGTCCTCAGTTGCTGCTTCGGTGTATTCGTCGTCGTTTAATTTGTTTTGGACATCAATTACGAAACTTTCCAAGTTGTTCAAGGCTGTAGCCCTTCTGTTGATGGCCTTTTCCACCTGGTCGAGTTTTCGAATTTTCTCTAAAGATATCTCAAATTGCTCCCTAGTTAAGCCTTGAACAGACAAAATACTTTCTACGGATTTGATTGGTTCTTTAATGGTGACGATTTTTGATTTTGCTTCTTTTGTGTCTGTAGCATTCTTCGACTCGGTGTTGTTTTGACGCTTTTCTTCTTTGGTTTGATTTTGCTCTGCCTTTGGCTGTTCTGGTTTGTCGTCGTCATGAACTTCGTGGACAGGCTTTTCATCTGTTTGCGCAGTTTCTCCTTCTTCTGATTTTTCTTTACCGCCAAAGAATTTGCTGAATGTGCTACCTGCAATGTTAACTAAAATTAGACATGATTTAATGATTCTGATAAATAGAAAATTTTAAATCTGCTATGATCAATTATATTGTCAGATAAATGGTTAATCTTCAGTCTTTTCAGCCGATAAAAAGTAAAGATATGTTAAACCTTTTATGTTGTTAACTGTCGCTCAATAAATTTCCAAATCATCTTTTAAATTGCGTGGTTAAAATCATAAAGTCGATAGCTTACCTATTTTAGACAAAGTTCCCTCATCTTCGGAGGAATCCACAGTTTTTTCGACAACGAATTCCACATTCGCCAAATTCAAGATTCCGGATTCGTCGAGACTGAAATGAGCTTTGATACCCTTGCTTTCGGCATTTTCCTCCAAATTCTTCTTCAACGCCTCAGCGACACCGCTCAGTTTGTATTCGCTCAGATTCTGAGTTCCGATGTACGAAATTTCGTTTTCGGGCAGGTAATCGAGTTCGGCGTAGTTGGCGACAAAACTGAAGTCGTCGGTGTGTTTGTTGAAGGTGATGATCTTCTTTTGGGGGTAGGGGTTCATTAAGCCGAAAAGGGTGCGTTTTACTGTTTTTATACCTGTAATAAAGTAAAGTAAAGTAAATTTTATTCATGTTAGTAACAGTTAGTTACAATCGTCAGAAAAATACATCATAAGCAAACAATGCACCTAAAACATAGTAGCTCGAAATACAAAAATTTAACAACAGCGAGAAAAATCCTACAAAGACACTTATAAATTACTATCCAATATGAAAACATACAAGTTAAACACCTTAAAATGTGGTCATCAAAAATTCATCAATGCTGTAAATAGTTATTTGTTTTACTAGGCAGCAAAGTAGTAGATTGACTGCCGCGGCTGATAGTTCATAGCCGAGCGTAGCGAGGCTAGGAATTCAGCTAAGGCAGTCAATCTACTTTGCTGCCGAGTTGAACATATAATTTTTTCTCCGATTGTTTATAATGATATATGTATATTGTATATTTGCAAATTATTACAATTCCCACAATCTTTTTATTTTTCCTGTAGTGATAAATAAAGACAAAATTTGATAGAAATCGCAATTGTTGGAACGGTTGGTTGCTATGGAAATGTATATGTCCATAATAATTATAGTTTGACAACTTATGTCAAACGTTTTATTCCCATGGTGACTAATCACTTTGCTGCCTAGGCAGCAAAGTACTTACTTTGCTGCCTGGACAGGAAAAATAATACTTCGCTGATTGATATGTGTCTGCAAAATTAATATTTGTTGTCAATCGGAGAAAAAAGCATTTTCACATCGAACAGATTTTTATTAAGGCTATAAAATCCTTACCATTCAGAGCCCTTATCTCTCTAGGAATTTTGTTAAAAAATAGTGGAACGTAATAGAGAGTCGCAATTGAAGACCTTTTAAGTCTAAGGACATTTATGTTTATATTATCAGACTGTCTGGTATTATATGAATGTAATTCTGAACACAAATCATAATTACTACTTTTCTTTTTTATATATGTAAGGCAGTCAAAGATATAACGGCAAGGTAAAGTGAGAATTTTCAATTTTATAAATGACGCCCTAACACCAGCTCTATAGTCCAGGCCCTCAACAACCCTCAGAGGTCTGCGCGGTTATCTGAAAATCCGCTCAGCCTGAGGCGCATAACCCCAAGCCAGAAGGCCAAAGTTGCACAGGGATTGCACTAATGCATGGAAGACCATCAAAACTACACCCCCTCCGCGGTCTTACAAAGGTTCTTCAGAAGAAATATTTATTTATTTATTTATTAAACATTTATTTTGCAATACAATTCAATTAGCAATACATATACAATAGTTCAATAGATATTTACATATACTGCAAAAAGGAGATGAAAGCAATTTAAAAATTGTTCAAAGTTCAACCCCTATAAACTAACAGCTAACAAAACTATTACTAATTATCGGTTCGCATAAGTAATACAATCGAAAAGAGAGAAAAAAAAACTATGGATGATTAAAATACATATGTTCTAACAATATAGCACATTAAAATCTGGTTAAATAATTTTAAACGGAACGCAAATCAGCTGCATTGCACTGTGCACTTATCGACTAAATATTTCTTGTCTTAATTCCTTTTTAAAAATGGAGGGTTTTAAGGCTTTTAATGAAACAGTATTGTAGGAGAAGCTTCTTCGAAACAGAGCCGTTTTGTGTGGTGGTGGAGATACAAGACCCCTAAATCTAAGATTCACGCTATGGACATCTGTTCTATATGTTGTTTTATTAGTCAGGTAAGATGGATTGTCTTTAAAAATAATGTTGTGGAAAAATACTAAGGAGTGCAGTCTACGCCGATCCTGCATATTCAACCATTTGGCATCATGTAGTTTGTGCGATACTGGATCATATTTTCTTATGCCATAAATAAACCGCAAACGACTTTTTTGTACTTTCTCAATTCTATTTGAATTGAAACATGGTCCATATAAAATATCACAATAGTTAAAGTGACTTAACACTAGAGAGTCTGTTAATTTTATTTTTTGATGGTGAGTTAATAAGTGGCGGTGTGGATAAAGCAACTTTAAGGAAAAATATGGCTTTTGTAAGTAATGCCCTACTTGCTCTCTAAAACGATGTTCCGTGTCAATTCTTAGACCAAGGTTTTTTTCGCAATTTGTAAATTGTAAAACCCTACCCCCTGATCGTGAGATTTTGCTTGCAACTGAATCAATATGCTTTTCAAAAATCGGCTTTGAGTTAAGTTGCATCCCCAAAAACTTCGCCCCTTCATTCGCGGCTCCAACTCCATCACCCACATCCCTAAAAGTAAATACAATATTTCCCGTTTTATTAATATTTAAAATCAGATGGTTGGCACTAAACCAATGACTCAACTCCGTGACCACTCCTGCCATCATTGTCTCTAGGTCCGTCAGACTTTTACCACGACATATCGCCGTGGTATCGTCCGCAAAAAGGATTAGCTTACGGTCAGTGGCAGTACAGATATCATTGACAGAGCTGTTTAAGATCATTTAAAAAATGATTTAAATCAAAGATCAAAGATACTTTTCATTTGGACAAACGATTTAAATTAAAGATCGTTTTGTATATAAAGAAAGATTTAAATAATACATCTTTTTTATATTCAAATCTTTTTTACGTTTTAAATCATTTTAGGAAATATTTAAATCTTTTCAAAAGATTTAAATATTTTTTAAAATTTAAATCTTTTTAAAAGATTTAAATACTTCCTAAATGATCTAAAATGTAAAAAAGATTGAAATCATTTGGTTGGTTATGTACAACGAATTGGCGTCGTTGGTTATGTACGGTTAAAAACCCCTTAGAGCGTAATCAAAATGTTACTTATATATATTAAGTGAAAAAAAAAAGCAAAAGTGTGACGTCACCCAATCTAAATTTTAAAAACAATACAATCTTAAATAGGTACGTCAAAATAACATACAAAAACCAAATTAAAATGTTATTTAAACCTTGTTTTTTTTAATGGAATTTTTGACACATTGTCAAATGTTTAAAAGCCGTTAGCATTCACATAATTGGTAACTTTGCACTTCTTATTATCTTAGCAGATTATATTAATTAAAATGAAAAGACTAACAACATCAAACATACAAAATAGCCCATTATGTGCATGCTAGCAGCTTTGAAATATTTGACAAAAATTCCATTAAAAAAACAAGCTTTAATTTTTTTTTGACAATTACTTTTTGATAAAATCAACCTGAAATTTGACAAAATCCTATTATTTCAATTATCTTTTTTTTATTTTTTATTTGAATTTTTCCTAGAAATATTTTTCTGGCGGAAAAATCTATTTTACTTTTTAGCTAGGTTTTCTATGGTATTTTGTTTGCTTTTTTTAGAGTGATTACTTACTTCGTAAGGGGTTTGTTTATGACGCAGAAACTTTCATCGAAATTATCGGGAATATATATTTTTAAGAAATCAATAATACAAAAGTTTCCCATATAGCCAATATATATTTAAAAAAGAAAATTAAGTAACACGCATTAAAAAAAATCATTACAACATACAAAATAAACATAGAACTAAAACACTTTGGATGTATTTATTGCTGTATTTTATTATAGTTAAACTCTTTTTAATAATTTCATTATTTTTAATGATTTAAATCTAAATCTGTTTAAGGATTTAAATTTTTTTGAAGATTTAAATCTTTTTACTGATTTAAATCCTTTTAGAAAGATTTAAATACTATTTTTAAATCAAAAATCAAAGATACTTTTCAGAAAGATTTAAATCATAAATTAAAAATCACTTTCAGAAAAAATATTTAAACTCAAAGTATTTAAATAAAAAAATGTATTTAAATCACAAAAATGATTTAAATCTCACTGATGGTGACAGCTCTGATCATTGATATAAATGATAAACAGGAGTTGTCCAAGCATCGAGCCCTGAAGCACGCCATGACCAATGAGCATCTCCCGTGATAATATCCCATTTACCCAGTCACTCTAAGTACGGCCGGTGAGATAGCCGCGTTCGAGCCGGCTTCTAACATTACTTAGTCCATACCAATTAAGCTTTTTTAATTGGATTTCTTGGGTTATGCAATCAAAAGCCAAATTGGGAGGTCACACAGTGTACCATCCACATGCTCCCCCCCTCTCGAAGCCCCCGACAACATACTCCAATAAATCCATAATGGCACATTAAAATTTCCACCTGGTGGTCTATATATGACAACCACAATAAGGTTTAGTTGTCGAGCTTCAACAGCAGCTATTTCATAATTCATTTCAGATGAAAGATCCACCAGATAATTTCTTTCGATAAACGCAGCACCATCCTTTACCAATATCATTGTGCCTCCGTAAGAATGTTCTACTCTACAGTAGGACGAGGCAGTTGTATAATAATAATAATAATAATAACCCCGCACGGGGGTAGTTAAACTTTGGTTCGGCTGCTTTGGGGTGTGACGTCCCTACGGGTCCGAGTTACCTGGCAGTAGGTAAAAAGCTGTATCCCATGCGTTAAAGGAGATACCCATGAAAATGGTTGCGGGATGTCGTTCGCAGGGTGCTGAGGAGGCGGACCCCTGCTGCACAAGAAGCTACAGCTCCACAACCACAATAATGACACAGGTGTCACCTAACTCAGATACCGCCCGTTGAGAGTGCTGCGCAGGAACTTCAGCCAGCGCTCACTCAGGCGGGATTATCCAGACGACGCATGAAATGGACACCGTCCATGAATGAATCAATAATGCGTATCTATTTTAGGGTAACACAGTTAGGACGAGAGACCATCGGCTATCGACAAGAACTGCATACTGAATTATGCAGAGATTATCCACAGCGCTACATGTAACAGAGCAGATCGTGTTATCATCAGAAACAATCTCATCCCAGCATTCCCAGCTGCGAGCCTTAACACCATCAAACAAGAAGTAGAACGAGAACTGCTTAACCTGCATAATGAGAATGAGCATCACGATAATAACGAGAATGGTGACCAGTACGGAGATGCTGGACATGTGGGTGGGACGCCTGAAGTAGCAGAGCTACAGCTGAACGGTGGGGCACATGCTTTAAATAGAGATAATGTGGACACCGAAGGATTATTCGAAACACTTCTCTCAGAGATGAGAAAGCTAATTGTGGAGTACATTAAGTAGACCACGATTACCTAGGGTGAACCCCTCAAAGAAACTAGGAATCGTCCTTAGTATTATGAACAACCGAATTCTGCCAAACTATACCACCAAGGCGAACACGTTGGACCATTTCCATATGTTAATCTACTGCGCTGGAAGGGCCATTGCCCGAATCCTGGGAACCAAAGTACGAACAAAGCCAACAGCGCAAACAGTGGACGAGCCACAAACACCTCATTGGGAAAGAAGTTTGAATGCTGATGACATATGAAGATATATAGGAAGGCTAAAAGAATACATCAATGGAATAAGGGCCTATAGGCTGGAAGCTTGCGTTAGATCAATCATAACTCGATATCGAATCCATGCTCGTGATGATCCAGAAAACCAAACTCACCAGCAATGTCTTGACACTTTAAAACAAAAATTATCTGTATTTTCAGGGCGTTTAAAGAGGTACAAATCGAGCAATAAAAGAAAACGAGATAATGTCTTATTCCAATGATCAGAAGACACATTCTACAGAGCGTTAAATACGAGGGCTAGAGAATCGAATAACAAATTCCGCAGCAGTGACGATGTTGAACAATTTTGGAGAGAACAGTAGTTGGGAACATCGCCCAGTGCAACATTGAAGCAGGCTGAATTGCGGGGGAGCGCCGGACCTGCCAGAAATACGAGCAAATGCCTGACGAGCCGTCTACGAGGGCAGAAGTTACAAACGTCGTCAGAGATACCCATAACTGGAAGGCACTTGGCCCAGATGGAATACAGAACTACTGGCTCAAGAAACTGCAATGTACCCATGAAAAATTATTAAATTTAATTAATGACGTACTCGCGAATCCCGAAAATATGCCACGCTTTCTATTTCAGGGTGCCACATACCTTCTATCAAAGAACCCGGAAAACACGGAGGACCCATCCAAGCACCGACCAATCACGTGTCTACCAACGATGTACAAAGTGATAACAACCTGCTTAGCGTCTCGGCTATATGCCCACTGTGAGCGAAACAAGATCGTTGCTGACCAACAGAAAGAATGCGCTAAGAGTTCAATGGGGTGCAAAAAGCAACTCATAATAGACTCTGTCATCTGTAACCAGGCATTTTCCAAGCGTAGGAATCTGTACATGGCTTACATCGATTATAAAAAGACTTACGACTCTGCCTGCCTCATGAGTGACTACTAAAGATTCTTCAAATATAAGACTGATGCTAACATTGTTAACTTTTTAAGGCATGCCATGACATCTTGGCAAACGAAAGTATCTTTCAAGGAGACGCCCTCAGCCTGCTATGGTTCTATATTGCGATGAACCCTCTATCCCACCAGCTGAATTATACTTCCTATGGATACAATATGAAAAACAACGAGGCAGGAGAGGAAGTCAATCATTTGCTCTATATTGATGACTTAAAACTTATGGGAGCTATCAAAAATCAGCTAGAGCAAATGTTGAAGATTGTAGAACAATTCTCCATGGATATTGGAATGCGGTTTGGACTGGAAAAGTGCCGTACAGGAACATCGTACGAGGTAAAGTATGTCCAGATCACATTGAACTTAGGGACGGCCAGAACATCGAGGCAACGAAGGGAGATGATTTTTACAAGTACCTCGGAATGAAACAAACAATGCGCATGTCACATGGCGCAATGAAGGCTGAATTAACGCAAGAATTTACTAGAAGGATAAAACGTTTGGCAAAAACTCAACTTAACAGCAAAAATCTCTGCAAGGCTATCAGTACTTATGCCGTCTCAGTTCTTGGATTGGTAGCATGGACCGGCACCGACACTGAAAATCTCCAGCGGAAAACAAGAACCTTACTTACAAGAGCACACAAACACCATTCGAGGAGCACAGTCAAGCGAACAACCTTGCCAAGACATCTAGGTGGAAAAGGTCTAGCGGATCTATGTAAACAAATGAATCGGCAAATAAATAATTTGCGCAATTATTTTCACAGTAGAGCGAATTCCTCAAAACTTCATAGGGCAGTTTGTAACGCAGCTGACTCTACACCACTGCTTTTAAAAGAACACCAGGTTCAAGACCGGCAACATACCGACCTTGAGAAAATACGAGTGTGGAAGGAAAAGCCCTTACATGGCAGGCATGCGAATGAGGCTACCCAGGATCACGTCGACAATACAGCGTCGAACAATTGGTTAGTTTCAGGACAAATGTTCCCCGAAACCGAGGGCTTTCTGCTGGCTATTCAAGATCAAATGATTCCCACCAGAAACTATCTCAAGTACATAATTGCAGATGCTTCGGTGGCGGATGATCGATGTCGATACGGCTGTCAAACCACGGAGATCCAGCATATTACAGGAGGATACCAAACGTTCACAGCAACACAATATAAAGTCAGGCACGATGCAGTTGCGAAGATAACCCATCAGGAACTAGCAGACAAGCTGTTGCTGCTGCAGACGGAATAGGTAAGTTACTATAAATACACTCCCGAATCTGTTTTAGAAAGTATCAACCATAAGATCGACTGGGACCGCACTGTGCTTGCTGACCAGACGGCGACCCACAATAGACCGGACATCATTCTCGTAGATAAGCGAGCCAAAGAAGCCACGCTGATCGACATCGCCATACCCAACAACAACAATTTGCAGGTCAAGCTCGCCGAAAAGATCGCCAAATATTGAGATTTACAAGAGAAAAGGCGGCAACAATGGAGAATGGAAAGAGTAAGAACGGTGTCAATCATTGTGTCATCAACAGGACTCACTCCAAAGAACCTGTTAATAAACATCAAGGAACTCGGATTGAGCGAACATCGCTTCAAATTGATGCAGAAAGCAGTACTTCTGCCACCAAGGGCCCGATAACATGGAAAGGGTTCCCTCAGAGCTTAATCCTTTTGATATCCGAGATAGCTGGGATAAGTGAATGTTCCCTTTAGAGTGCAAATGCCGTAAGGCTAAATCATAATAATAATAATAATAACAGTGGATTACTCAAAATAACAAAATAGAGTTTTGGCTTATAAGGTTAATAACCAATATTGCAATGGTTTCGAGCAAATAAACTGAGCCTAAACACATAAAAAAACTGTGAATATTACGTTCAAAGGGAGATTCGGGATGGAAATACAGAATTTGCTAATATCTCTGATGAGTTTGACTTAGTGAGCTTTCATCCACTGCTAACATTCAAGAAACACATAGACAACTAAAGGAATGTAATCAAAAAGCATCTCTCGTTTAAGGAGTCTGTCCAAGATTATCCATTTAATGTGCTCATGCAGGCATACCAATCTGTAGCAGGTTATGCTATATTGAACTTAAATTATTATAGAACGCACGTTCTACTGTCACATGCATTAAACATTAAACCATTCATTTCTGCCACTTCATTGAGCCTAAAATATTGACTACTTCTAACAGATACATCTCGAATGCCTATATGCAAAGAGCAATAGCTCCAGATATCTAAAAAGAGATTATCTAATCATTATCCAACTAGACTAGGTAACAATTTCTATCTAAGTTTATAAAGATAAAAATAAAACAATATGGATTAATCGCACCTAGGTGGGCTAAACCACCTGTATGTGCAAAAAGTAAAGTAGATTTCGTTACAATTATTATGTAGTATTTCTGTTATCTGACTAAAAATAATCACTATGCATATTTTTCCAAATAAAGAATAAAAAGAGAAGGCAGATAGAATACAAAAATAGAATAAAAACATAAATAACAATAACAATAGAATCTGCAATCAAAATAATACCTTAAATCTATCAAAATTTCGAAATACGTATGCTCTGCAGCTTTCATTAAATTTTTTGAGACTGGGCAAAGGTAGATTATACATTTTTGGAGCCAAATATAAGAATGATCTTAATTTCTTTGATGTACTGTTGGTAGGAAGTTGCAGAAGTCTGTCGGTTTTGTTTCTGGTTCAGTGGCGTAACTACACCCCCGCCAGCCCCCGCAATGCGGGGGGGCCCGCCGCCTAGAGGGGCCCTAAAAAGGAGAAGCTCTGGAATACAAGGGCGCCGAAGGGGCCCCAAAAAAATTTTCTAGTTACGCCACTGTTCTGGTTTCATGACTATGTGTGATAAATCTCTTCAAGTTAGTGTTTTTATGAATGAGTGAACAGGTTGTAAAACAATAAATCGCTCTTATAGTCAATATTTCTTCAGAATATACTAGGTCAGTAGGAAAACGTGTTTTTTTACGGTATATAATTTTAAGTTTGTAATTCTGGATTACATTCAAAGGGCTTAGCGAGTTTTGGTACAATCCACCCCACACGACCACACCATATCTCATAAGTGACTCAATTAAAGCCTTGTAAACACTAATTAAAAGTTTCCTACTGAGGATATCTCTCAATATGTAGAATTTATACAGTAGCTTTCTAATATTACTTGTTAGTCTCTTAACATGCTGATCCCACTTAAGGTTTCTATCCACAATGATTCCTAAATATTTTATGGAGTCAACTTCATTAATATCACTGTCAAAAATTTCAATACTAACATGATTATATTCAGGTCGACTTGCAAGGGTTATTGCAAAGGCTACATATTTAGTTTTTGTGACGTTTAATGTTAATTTAAATCAGTCTAACCAGTATTTTATTTTCTTTAAAACTTCAATCATAGAATTTTTGACAGATAACCATGAGTCTCCTGAAAATACCACCACTGTCATCAGCATAAGACATCACAATTCCATCTGGAATTTGCATATCGGTCAAGGAATTTGTATATAGTATAAGAAGAATTGGCCCCAGAACAGTTCCTTGTAGAACCCCAATTTTGATTTTTAATGGATCATTGATTGTGTCATCAATTTTTACAACATGCGTTCTTTTCGTCAGATAATTCGAGAAGACATCCACTCCCCCTCACCCCATAACATTGCAGCACTTCAAGAAGTAAGTGATGGGGCACAGTGTCAAATGCCTTCGCAAGATCCAGAAATATGGCAAGAGTTTTTTGGCCGTTATCTAGAGCCTCAGTTATACAATTACACAAATCACACATAGCATCAGAAGTACTCAAACCCCTCACAAAACCAAATTGACGTGATATAATATTATATTGTTCAAGGTAGCTGACCAAGCGATCCTTAAGACACTTCTCAAAAATGTTTGCGAATGTGTTGATCACACTAATTGGGCGAAAGTTGTTTACATAAGATTTATCACCCGACTTATGTATGGGAGTAACAACTGCTGTCTTAAAACTTTCAGGGACTTTGTCTGTTCTAAAAATCAAGTTTATTATATAAACCAATGGGTCGATAAAATAGCTGCGAAAATATTTTACTATTTTCGTATTAATACCATCTAATCCAGGGGAACAATTGTTTTTCAAGGAATTGATTTGTTGTATAATTTCCTTTCTTTCTGTTGGTTTTAAAAACAATATCAGATTGAATTACCTGAGATTAAGTAGTACCCATATGGCCATGAATTATTATGCACTTCTGTAAAAATCTACTCCTATTAGTATTTAACATTAAAATTAAAGAAGTTCTTGTCAACAGAGCGGATTTGCTCAATTGTGTGTAGATTTTAGAATAGACACAAAGATAAACACTGAATCTAAATATCAGTTTGGTAAGCGAGCCACCTGGCGAGCAGTGTTTGCTTATGTTTTTAACGTTTTCTTGTATGTCAAGCCAGATAGAAAGAGCTCAGAACAAGTTTTTGATATGTAGGACACAAATTACAAATTGAATACAAGAGATTGTGGTCTTTTACAATAAGGATGTTTCCTAAAAAATAAAACTGATTATTTTTTTATTGCAAACTCTAGAACAGTGAAAAGAAATCGATACACATTTTTTTTTATTCCCAAAAGATGATTATTACGAGAGCTATGCCATTTTTTAGTTTTGCATATATAAATATACTAAGCATGGTGTGACGTAACAATTCATGTGCATTGTGATGTCATAAGCACATTTCAAGGCATTATATCTACCTCATTTTTCGACTTATGAGAAAAATATCAGCAATAAAAAATTTGTATGAAACTTCCTCATTGGCTTAAGGGATCAGAAGGAAATGGGTACCAAAGTTATGAGATGACCAATTTTTTGTTGGGCATTAATTATTATTAAGCTGCGTACAGTATTTTTTTCCTGGTGTAAAATATTAACTCATGAACCTTTAAAGCTCCCAAAATTGTAGAATTCTCTAGGTTCTCCCGGTTTGGCAGTCGAGAACGCACCTGTTTCAGTCCGAAAAATATTATTTCCATCAACAATTATTAGACACTTACCATCTTGAGTTTCTCTCTGAAACACTATCTGGATCGGGAACAATACTGCATCTTTTGTCAGGAACTTGGTGACCTTAAAACCGGTGCTTAAGTCTGCGGCCTTGTAAACTGCACCCATTGTCGCAGCCTCATCAGTATTGAGATTCTTCGCCAATTCTTTGCCTACAACTTTCTGGAGCATTTCTTGTATCTTTGGCACTCTGGTTCCTAATTTTAAGAAATTAAGAGTTAACACAAAACATGATTAGGTCAGGTGTTAACTATCTTTACCAAAACAGTATGATAAAATCAAAATTTACTTAAGAAAAAAATCTTTAAATTTACAATTCTATATTTACCATTACTTTTCTTTCAATTATATATGTTTAATGCTTCAAAGAAAAAATATTAAAACCGAGACTAAAACTTTCCTATTGCATTCTAATATTCTAGAGGCAAAGCTATTTTAGAAAGAAGTTTGGAACCTTTGGCAAAATGCACTTTAACACAGTTTTGGATAAAACCGTGTTGCACTATTTTAGAAGGAGTATTAATTTACAATTATCCATTATAGAAAATAGCTTTTTACCTGCTCCAACTAAGACAACCTGGCTTACAACATCCATAGTCAAATGGGCAGTCTTCAACGCCTGTTCAACTGGCTTAGCCACACGGTCAACCAAATCTGGAATAAGGCCTTCCAACTCATCTCTAGTAACTAAAACTTTGAAGTCCTTGTCATCAAGCAGACCCTCTACTTGAGCATAATGCTCGAAATTAGCAGAGAGCACATTCTTTAACCTGCCAGCTTCTTTGAAGAGCTTAGCCAACGCTCTGGGGCTCTTAAAAACATCATTAGAAGTCTTTTTCATTTCATTGAACTTCTTAGCCAAGTAATCTCTCAGTCGGAGTTGGATTTCCAGGCCTCCAAGAGTTCGGTCATAGCCGACTCCCAAAATTGATACCTAATAGCAAGGGATGTTGTTATTTTGAAAATTAATACTGATCGTAGATTCACAATTTAAAATAATATAGAATCGTAAGCTGCTGCTACTTAACTCATAAACATCAACCTGGTTAAAACACACAGAATGATTACAAATTCTACTAGACAGATCCATATGTATAGCCTATATATAAAGACAATTTTTAATGTAATTACCTGTGGATGTGTTTCTACAAATCCCCTTTCTTTGGTCTTGACGTTTTGATAACTTACAAGAGTAGCAGTGGATGATGAGGCCCCCATATCATAGAACATGACATACTGGGCAGTCTCATTAAAAGTTTTAGTCCTAAAGATACCTAAACGCAAAACAAATGCTCACTAGTTGGATTAAAGTCAGTGCTCAATTAATAATAGAAGT
This sequence comes from Pissodes strobi, assembly GCA_016904865.1. Taxonomy (NCBI): domain Eukaryota; kingdom Metazoa; phylum Arthropoda; class Insecta; order Coleoptera; family Curculionidae; genus Pissodes; species Pissodes strobi. The sequence goes on from MU183810.1 coordinate 165,680, forward strand.
CTTCAAAGAAAGTATGTATATAATTTGCAAAAAGTCATATTATATACTATACTTAAATTACATGGCACCTGAATGATAGATATATATTGCATTTAGATCAGATTCCAGGATCTTCCAAGTATTCCTTAATAAATAATTTTCAAGAAAATATATAGTTGCTGATATTTACAACCAAAGAAGGACTCCATAGAATTCAGAAAGGAACAAGACCTCATAAAATTCATAATGAACTAATGGAGAAAGTAATAAATCAAAGTATTTATCAAGTTTTTCTCGAACTAGTTCAGATCTTATTATGAGAAAATAAATTAACAAAATTTAATAAGTATTTAAGCTGACAAATATATTTTGGTAATATGGTCACTTTAAAGGGCTTGATCTAATATGTTATGGTAACAAATAAGTACAATTATAAAAACTTACCATAATTTAAGGCCACTGCAGTATAATCATTAATCAATTGCAGCACTTTAAGTCCAGCCAGATCTGCAGCTTGAAGTAGAGCTTTTCTCTCGACCTGATTAAAGAACCCTGGAACTGTTAAAACGCATTCCTTAATAGGCTGACGAGCTCCATTTTCAGCAAACTCTTTTGCTTTAGACAAAAACTGGGCTATTAGTTCTTCTGGGCTGAAGAATGTTTCAGCATCCTGTTTGAAAAGGATTGTATTTCGTTCTACATCGGGGAGTATCTCGTAATATGGAAATCTCTTTTGGTAAAGCTGCACTAAAGGATGATCTATGCTTTTGCCTAATAAGTCTATTAAATAACTGTACGCTTGTTTAGGGAATCGCAACCCGACTGTTTGGGCATCTTCTCCAAACAGCCTCACATTATCTTTGAAGCTAACTACAGCTGGGGTTTTCCTTTTGGACTCCTTGTTTAAGGCAATTTCCATAGGTACCCCTGGGGACACAAATCCTACCTTCATCCATTCAGAACCAAAGTCGACGGACATTACCGCCAAACCTGCTACATGGTTTATTCCAATGCATGTAAATATAACACATAACAGTATTACGGATAACCTCATTGTGCCCTAAAAAAGTGAAAAGCAGTATTTTTAATGTAAAATTAGCCTCATAGGGAACCGACAAAAATAGAATCTCAAATAGCCACCATATTTTCACTAAAATCTTTGGATAAGCCAACAAAAAGGAGTGAACTTACTTGCAGAAACGCTGTTGGACTTACTGTTTAGTAGCTTGGATTTTGTAACTCTAATTTTAATTCAAGACTTGCTGCAAAATATTTCTTTTAAACCACGTCAGAAGAATATGCACATGTCAAATTAACAGCTGACATGTTTTACCTCCCACTAGTGCCGGCTGATCTGTCAGGTGTGGCAAATTTCTATTGGTAGTTATCAGACTAGCCGCCGAAGTGCTTCTTCCAATCAAAACCCACAATAAGCCCAGATAGAATTAGAAATCGATTATGATACAAGTATCATGGAAATCGATGCTATTCAGAATTCAACTAATGTACTAAATCAGGATCTGCTTCGTATTCATTAGTCATTTTGCATAGACTGGAAAGAAATATGTTTTACAGGAGGGAGATAATTAACTTTATTTTTAAAACGGGTTTGCTATATTCTTATTTAAAAAATATTTCTGTAGGCAGATTCTACGTCGATGATTATTTTCAAGCACACTTTCCGAAACAAAAAGGGATTTTTCGCGAACTGGGCTTAGATTATGCTAATTTATGACGAATTAACCTTTATACGTCATATACCTATCCCCACCAACATAAATGTATGATACACTGGAGATACTTCGGTTTTGTTGGCGAAAACGCTAATTTCTGTCTAATGCAAATGACATAACCCAAGCAAAACCTGCTCCAGACCAGATTATGAACCTAACGATGACGTCATAAACATTTCCCCTACTTCAGGTTATGTCGCGAAAACGTTAGATTATGCTCAAAACCTAAACCGTTTATGCTGGATTAACCTCGCGAAAAATTGCTTAAAATAGGTTTCTACCAGATTTTGATGTGTATACATCTTACGCGTCGGTATGAGAGTAAATCTCGGCAAAGGGGACGGAAATGCGGGGACGGAAATGTGTAAACCTATGTCACATCATAACCCAGAACGGCCGCGATTGGACTGAACGACTCAAGTAGCGCTTCTAAAAAGCTAGCAGCTAGGACGGTATTAGACTTTCATGTCCATGATGTCGATATAGGACATATTATTAAAACAGAGTTTTATCCACAATATCGAAACAGAATTTTTGCACTCGACGCGCGTTTCGCTAACCATGTCAGCATCATCAGGAGATGATTAAAACTCAGTTTTAATCATCTCCTTATTCCTGATTTCATAAAAAATGAAAACAATACTTTAAAAGTATTTAAAACAATTAAAATCGAATTTAAAAGACATTAAATGTGAACACCAAACAGGTCGAATTGAGAGGGTCAAGTGACGAGATTATGCAATATTGCCCAGACGAGAAGCGGTTTCGCACCGTTATCGTCACGCACCTGTCTCCCTCAACTAATGACGTCATGGATATAGTATACTTAAAAGAGTAACGCCCTCATAAACAAATATAATATTTTTCATGTAATGCGCTTTTAATAAATACTTGAGGGACCATGGATCCAAAGGCAACGAAATCCGTTTATGTTATTACTGCTAGAGTCCATGATACAAAGAATATCATGGCTAGAGTCTACTATCTAAGAAGCAGCAGCAACTATAATGGGCGTAGACAAGGGGGGTGGGGCATGCCCCCCCCCCCCCTGGGAATTTAACCGACTAATTTTGCAGTATACCTTTTATGCCATGCCATTCCAGAGGGAGCCGAATCCTCGTTTTTTTAACGATTTTAACGACTTTTGGGTAAATAGTGGGCGTGGCACCCCAGGTGTAGCCTCCCACACCAGGTGCTACTGCGGCCTTGTCTACGGTTCGCCCCCCCCCCCCCTGAGAAAAAATCCTGTCTACGCCCATGGCAGCTAACCTACCTACATCCTACATCATATCCTACATGAAAAATAATTTACGTTCGCATTGTTCGCAAAAGTCAAGCAAGGGATGGCGTACAAACAAGCAATGACGAGTGGCTGGCACTTTTTTGTAAAACTAAAATATTTTTTATTTAAAACCATCCATCATGTCTGTTCATTCTTGTGAAAACATCGATGTTTGGCTTCGATGTACCGACTAGCGATGGATGGTCATGGTCACTAAATACACCCTTAATTTGTCTGGATTTTTTTTTATGCGAAGTAGGCTGCATGCCGAAATAAAGAACTTGTTTTCCTTTTATTGTTTTTGGAATATGAGATGACGCTTGCTATTGCTTGGGTTATTTCAATCAAAAGCTGTTGTATAGAATATTTTGTGTAAAAATTGTAAAAAGGGTAAGTTAAAACATTTGTTCTCGTCTTTATTTAACATTGTGGAACATATTTTCATTTTACTTTGTTATATTTACAGCCTGACTAAGATATTCATATTCTAACTACCTATAATAGGATAGGTGCCTATAACATTTCTCTATTTTAGGAAATGGCACGAGTTATTTTGCTATTTTTATTTAGAAACTTTTTCGAAAATCTTCCAGATATATTAAAATAGTCCCTTTTCCATTTTAAAAGTTCAAAATGTACCGCGGTTCAGATTCCTTTGGGAGTAGGCGAGTTCCGCGTGTTTTAGAATGATGTGACACTTGGTCTCGAGATGGCGCGACCATAGCAGGATTATGTCACTAAATAACAATCTTGATTCCCTTGTAAATTGTCGGTGTATTTAGTGGCCCTAAGGCCGGTTTTTCCTGCTTGTCTTGTTACTTTGATCTTTGATTATTTGTTGACATTAAGATAAATTTTAACTGCTTTGTAACACGAAATTCGGTATTTTATCTAGTTTTTAACTTTTCGGTAGGCAACCAGTAGTTACCGTTAGTAACTCTAACTTCTGGCGGCACTCGGCTTAATCAAAACTTGTTAATTTTCAAATTTTTCTATTAACAGGTTATGCTTTTCGTTGTTTGCTTTGGTGTTGATAACTTACCCTTTAATTGTTAATGTGGTGTAAAAGTTTCGTATGTGTTGTATTATTATTTTAAAAGCAGTGAAGTTTCAATGGCGGGATCCCGATTATCGAAAAAATAACCCAGACGAAAAACCATACCAAGCACAACAATTTATACATTCTTTTGAAAAGCGAAATCTTATAATAAAATCCTCATCATCCCAAAAAGTTATATGGTTTGGGCGTCGTCTTAAGGTGCGTATCCACTAAGCGCGCAAAACGTTTGCGATTGTTTGCAAATATTTGCATACTAAATATTTGTTTGGTGGAGACGTATATCACGCGCATTAGCAAACGTTTGCAATCATTTGGTCGTGTTCCGAGCGGTTTGCGTACCTACATCAAACGATTTTGTTGTTTGTGTGTGCGCTTTGCTTTTTTGGGTACAGTTGTTTGCGAATAATTGGCTGGTGGAGATGAATGTCAACAATATAACTGCAAACAGTTTGCGTTTGCTCGCGTTGAACTGTAGACAAGGCTGCAGCGGGGACAAAGGCTAAGCCGCGAAGGCGGAAAATTTTGGGGATGCCACGCCCAATTTTTGCCCAAAAGTCGTTAAAATCGTTAAAAAAACAAGGATTCGGCACCCTCTTGAATGGCATGGCATGAATGGTATGTTGAAAAGCGAGTCGGTTAAATTCTCAGGGGGACCATGCCCATACGCTCCAAGATCATGTGCCCGAAAATCCACTCGTGCTCTACTCCAACTCCATTTTAACACCCGAACCCAGCTACTGTCGGCATCGAAATTAATGTTAACGTCTACTTCTATCATGGTTTTCATAAAACTCTTGATTTTTGGCCCAGACGTAGAAACAAAATGACAAAAATAAGACATAATTCGTGACATTAGGGGGTGCCCTAGCGCAAATCACGTAGGTTATACGATAGCACAGATTATAATCATATGCATATGAATAAACAAATAATTTCGGGTCGAATTCGTTAATTTCGTTCGTCTAATTTCGTCCGCTTGTTAACGAATTAACAGGTGGATGATCTGCTTGGCAATTTATTTAGCTTTTATCCCCTTGGCAAGATAAACAATTAATCAAAAAACTGAAATTTTCCTTTAACAATGGGTTAACGTTAACAGCGACCCTAACAAGTAGGAAAAAAACCGGCCCTAAATAGTACATGCAAAAACGTTTTTGGATAAAATGGCGAAGGATAAAAAAAGACAATTATTGGTCGCTATTTTTTATACCTATTGTTTTTGCAGTTTGCAAAGTATTGACTTTTACCGTTGTTTTTTGTGAAAATTGCGTATCATTGGTAAGGTAAATGTATTTTTTATATATTTATTTAACATTTTAGAATATATTTTCCTATCACAGGTTGGCTAACACATTCACCATAACTATAACGTATCTTGCCGTTAGCCCTGGTGATTTTTTACATAACTTTTGACAATTATTATTGAATCATTGTTATACTCAATAATTAACTCATTTCAAGCAAATTCTTTGGCCAATTTGGTCTTTTACGATTACATACTTAATAACAAATTTACAAACACATTACGGAGATATTTATTTAACATTGTAGAATATATTTTCACAGTATACAGGTGGATTTACAAATTGGCTAACACATATTCATCATAACTATTACATATATCTTGTCATTCTTGTCTTGCCGTTAGCCCTTTCGGTTAACCATTGCAAATATTGCGATTATAATATACCCACTTAACGCAGAAAGGCTGCATCCTGACAAGCGGGTACGGACAGTGTAAACTTTGTAGTCTCGAGCCGCGAGCCATCGAGCCAGCCTATGGCCGTCATACGTGTTCCATGTCTTTACGTTCTAGCAAAACTCCTCTAACGCCTCGGTGGTGCAATAGGCAGGGTGCTTGACTGTCATTCCTGCGCTGCGAGTTCGATTCCCACCGGTCGCGACAAATGTTTTGTTTACCTTTTTGTTAAAGATATGTTTTTTTTTTATTAATTTACCTTTTTCCTTAATTTTGGGTTAGTTTGGGTTAGTTTCTGTTAGCCTTGGGTTAGTTTTGGTTAGCACTTGGTTAGTTCTTGTTGATTGAGCCCCCGTAGCGAGCGAAGCGAGCGGAGGGACATGCAAAGCCATTATAATACCCCGGCTGTTGAATCGTAACTAGGGATTTAGCGTCTCGTTTAGTTACAATATGTGCTAGCACAACAAACGAAAAAATTGGCGCCAGATTTCTCGTTATGTTCCTCAGCTGGCTCGCGGCTCAACGGCTCGAGACTACAAAGTTTACACTGTCCGTACCCGCTTGTTGCATCCTGTTCCTAATTTGCTGATAAGTAAAATATTGGTTTTGTAAAATAATTAAATATAAAGCCATTGATGTTTAGAAACATCAATGTGTGAATAAATCGAATTAATTAGGGTTCATGGATGTTTGGTCTCGATGTAACGATGGATGGTTACTAACTAGGTACACCCTTTTTTAAAGGATTTTTATGCGAAGTAGGCTGGGTGCCGATAATATAGAACCTCTTTTACCTCTTTTCATTTAATTGTTTTTGGATTTCAACTAATTTTGAGTTTGTTGTTGCTGTGCTATCAAAAGCTTATAATATAGAATATTTTGTTGTAATTGGTAAGTTAATTGTTTCGTCTTTATTTATTTAACATTGCGGGACATATTTTCGTATTACATTGCTATATATACCTATACAAACTATACATACACTGGTACAGATTGACCAAGGTATTCATATCATAGCTTAATATTCTCTATCTTAAGAAGTGACTGTAGTTATTTTCCTATTTTTATTTACGGACATCCTCAAGATCCTCCATACCACCTTTTCTTTTTCAAAATGTGTCATGATAGTCCGCAGTCCGCTTACTCCTATACAAATCAAATGCTTACTCCGCTTCAGTATTCTCGAGCGAGTAGGCGTTTTTTAGTATGATATGACAGATTCTCTCGAGATGGCGCGACACGTATTATACCGATGTAATGCCACGTATTGAAAGATCCTTTACAGGCGTAGCCGACTATATCAAAATCGGCCTCTCCTATTGGTCGATCCATCTCGTATTACAATATGTCTTCGTGATGCAATCAATTTCTCGCAAGAGCTCTGGTGGTGTAGAGGTTTAGATCGTTGGGTCTCACCTGGAAAACACAGGTTCGAACCCCGTTGCTTTTTTTTATTATTTTTTGAAGATTATGTTTCTAAACAGCTTTTTTTCTTGATTTTGGGTATGTCTTGGGTTAGATTGGGTTAGTTCCTGGTTAGTTTCCTTTTCTTGAGCCCCCGTAGCGAGCGAAGCGAGCGGAGGGCCATGCGGATCGACCAATAGGAGAGGCCGATTTTGATATAGTCGGCTACGCCTGTAAAGGATCTTAAAATGGTAATGATACTAAATACAGTCTTGATTCCCTTGTAAATTACGGGTGTATTTAGTGATCCTAAATAATACAAGCCACTGTAAATAATACTATAGAATACTCAGTGTTAGTGAGCCAAAATAGGTTTGTTTTTTGTTTGTTTGATAGGTATCATTTATATCTATAGTTAGTTTAGTTGTTAATTTAGTCTTAAGCAGTATTATGTGTGACTGTTAATAATGTTATAATATTACACTTTTTACATACTACATATTAGATACTTACTAATTAGGTGAAACTCTGATAATTGATTTAATATAATACCAATAAAATTATGTTGCGCAAGTTCCTAAAATCCAAACCAAGCACATAGTTCAGGTAATAGGCCAGTTAAATTAGGGTCTATTACGGGGGTCACTTGGAAAAAAGTGTTGGAAAGCTAATTACTGTTTTAATTGGCTCATTTGACGTCAAATATATGCATCCTAGATTTGCACGGTCCCTCGACCGCCGCTCGAGTCAAGAAGTCCAAAAAAACGCGAACATTTGGGACTCTTTTCAGCTTTTCGCCTATAGCTCCAAAACAGTGCGTTCCAGCGAATATTTCATTTTTACAAATATTAGAGAACATTAAATTTGGGGTCGAACGAGTTCCCCATTCATGCCTGAAATCGATGTTCAAACACAGAGATTTCTATCAACTTTGTTCAAAAACGCATTATAGTGACTTTCAATCGTTTGTCACACGGAACCGATAATTCTAAATGAAAAAACTTATAGAACGACAATTATAGAGCACCAAATTGTGTGTTTAACGTGTATCTTCAGTTTTAAATTTGGTCAAGTATGTACATACCGAGATAATTAAAACTTTCCGAAACTTGTCATTTGCTGTTCTGTGCCTAAGAAAGGTACCCTCGCGTTCCATCTCTACATAACTGAAGAAGTGGTATTCTGAATTAAATTAA